>VXAA01002484.1:11749-188030 GCA_013399115.1 Anseranas semipalmata
CGCCGCTCCGAGGGCGGTGAATAGCTGAGGAGGGAGGGCAACGCCAGCGGCAGGGCGGGCTGGCTGGGAAGGCTGCGCCAGGTCGTCTGAAATTTGAAGTGGCGCGTGTAGTCGGTGGTTTTGTTTCAGAATCGCTGGTCTACCTTCAAAACGTTTGTCTGGTTATATCAGAAAAGTCATTGTTGGTACACTTGCTCCTCCTCTCTGTTCGCCATTTCGCGTTTTGTTTGGCGTTAAATGAACTCAAGTAATATATGCTAATCACCTGTAATACTCGTTTTACAGTTCAGTTATTCCTGAATTACGAATGCTTAAGGCTTTAATAACGCCAGCAAATTTACTAGAGACTTTTTCTAAGGGTTCTTGGACTGAAACTTTACATGGGATGTTTCAGCTTCCACATACTTTTCTGTATGGGAAAGTTAGAGACCTACTGCACCATATAATGAAGTAATGGGCGGATCAACACAGTTTTAGTTGTGATACTGGGTAGAGCAATTGCAGGATGACAGTGTTTAGATGAAAAGTTATGGTTAGGGATGGAATAATTTATTTCACATTTTAATACTGCTACAAAATTTATGTTCCAAAAAAGAAAAAAGTGAAGGCAAAGAGTAATCTGGTTTCAATTACATGCTGTAGAATCGTTAGTAGGCCGGAGAATAATTTGGAATATTTTCTTTTATTGGGGCAGCAGTGTAAGAGCATGAAGCATACAGGATTTTATTGCTTCTCTTCAGGTTCAGTAACTTCAAATATGAATTAAAATAGGTGGCTGCTTTATCTGTGTACTGTAAAAATGACTTTCCTATTCCAAATACATTTTCCAGTGATGTTCATGTGTGTGTGTTGATCAAGGTTTCCTAAACCAATTAGAGATAGTGGATACTTTTTGACTGAGAGCATCAAATACTGTTGAAAGAATGCCTGACCTTGAGCACTGAAGAATCAAGGTACCCCAAATCAGTAGGTTGCATGCCCAAATCTTGGCCAGTTTTGGCTAACCAAAAGCATATTATTTTTTCTTGTATGAATGATACATGACAAAATGAAACTTCAGTTTTTACTCACACAAGTAATATTTACCGTCCAGTTAATATTCCCATCAGTAAGAATTTGCATTACAAAGTACCATTAGCTGAGATTCACAAACTCTAGGCATATAGCTTAACAAGCATAAATGTCTCTCTTCAAGTGTGATAAAGTTTTGAATGCTGATTTGTTTGTTCTACTTTTTTTTTCTAAGTTCACCTAGTTACATAGCCAACAGTCCTCTGTTCAGAAATGCATTAATAAAAATATAGTCAAAGAAATTTAAAGCATTGCTTACGGTATCATTAAATATATTGCAAGTAGTGGTAAGCTGTGTCTGCCAATTATACCATAAAAAATGGCTTGCGTAGTACTAGATTTTCCCCTAAGTACCACATAGCTCAGGATTTGTACTAAGTACTAAAATAACCAGAATCAACAGGAGAATGTTAACTTAAAGTGAAGCAGTAAAGCTTGCATCTGTAGGGGGAATGAATTGGATTTCACAATGTGTGTGTGTGTCATAGAGTTTATAGAACACCATCAGATAACGGTTTCTATTTCTTACATACTATATTTGCTGCTCTTTAAGTTGGATAACAATCTTCATCCAAAAGGCTTCAATTTTTTTTTTTCACTGTAAATGCTTTATACAGAGTTATTTCTTTTTACCGTACATGTTTCTCTTCTACAGACTTTGGATGGCTTTGTTTTCGTGGTAGCATCGGACGGCAAAATAATGTACATCTCAGAAACAGCATCTGTACATCTTGGCTTATCTCAGGTAGGAGTGATTTATTTTTTCCATCTGTTAAATACCGATACTGTGTTTGGGACCTAACATTAGTATCTTGCTATATATAGAGAAAGTCATCGGTTTTTAGGGGTATTTGAAGCTTCATCTTTGTTTTCTGATAAATGGCCTTACTTAAATATTCAAGTTTCCTATACTTATGACCACCTCACGACTGTCTTTATATCTTTTCTTGTTCATTGTATTTTACTCCTCATTACCTTTAAGAAGGGCAATAAATAATATGATATTGCAAATTGCAGATATATGCAGAGCTTGAAACCCAAACCTATTGCCTGTGTGGTAACGCTATACATCTGAAATAAAGTTTAGAATTCAAGGCTATATGTTTTAGATTGTGTAAGATATTGAGACTTGCTATGAAATAGAGAGGAAATCTGATGTGGAACATGAGTTTTATGGTAAATGTGCTTTAGGAAAAAAAGAAAGGGGGGGCAGATTTATGAGTGTTCACATGGAATTCAGGGTAGTTTTTCCTGAGTTTTTCCAGCTCAGTGGTCTTTTCAGTAAAGCGTTTTATATGGTTGTGATAGAACTCATAAAACTCAGTTTACTACTGTTCTGCACAAGAAGTATAAGAGGTTTTTATTGTTTTTTTTTTCTTAGAAGGACATTTCTAATTTTTTGCCTTCTTGGGATAAGCACAAGGGCAAATAGCCTGAATTTATTGCAGAGTGCAAGTTTCCATACGTTTGTGTATAAATGTATTATACAATTTCATTGGTAGCACCTGACCTAAAGCTTGCCGAAGTCCAATAGAAAAAACTCCTAATTAATTTCACTGGGTCCTGGATGAGACTTGCAAGAAACAGAACTGTTTCTTCAGAAGCAGTTGCAGCTGAAACACTTAATTAAGTTAAATAAAATTAAGTGAAAAATTAATAGCAGAGAGGAGAAGAAGAAGAAGGAGAGGAAGGTGAGAGAGAGCAAGATGTTTTGTTTCAGGCAAGACATTTGGGGAATATGCCTGTGCCCAATAAACAGAGAAGAGGCTGAGTTGTGGAGATTATATGAGTGCTTTAGCTTTAGTAGTAATTAATATTTTTGTTTGAAAAACTATGAAGTTCTTTGGATGTGTGTTTATAGTAGTTGAATTAGAATAATTAGCTATGAGAAAAAATAGAACTCTAAAAGAGATAGAAAAAGCAAGTATATCATCTCATAAACACCCCTTCTAAATCCAAATGCAACTGGGATGTCTGTTTTTGTAATCGCCTTCAGAAAAAGTAATTTTGAGATCAGTATTCTGCATGGATACTTTTTTCTGCCAACTTTTAAAAGTGTGTCCAGGGAACGTTCTTATTTCAAGCAGTTTGTTCATTTGAATCTGTTACACTATAGTATTAGTTGTTTCATAACATTTAATGCATGTTCAAATTACTTTAAATATTACTGTGATTTAGTATAAACTTTCTTCCAAATGGCCATATTTTCTACTGTGAATCAACAGTCTTATTAAAAGTTTTTCTCCCTGTAATGTTTTGGAAAGATCCACAATATTGATAACTACTTAAATAGATTCATTTAGTCAGTATGATTGTTCCAAAGCACTGAGTGTTCCCATCTGTCCTTGCTGAAGTAGAGTCTCGTTGTTCCATCCTGCTTGCAGTTTGACAAGTGCTAATCGATCTAGGTTTTGTCCAGATTTTTTTTTTTTTTTTTTTTTGAGGAATATCTTGTCATCAGATCTTGTAGGTCTCAGTATTATTCAGTCATCTGGTGAAATTAAAGACCTACAAGATCTGTAGAAAAATGAATACACTTTGCCACAGTCAAGGAGAAGGGACAGAAAGCATCATGAAGACTTTAGTCATCTTTAGACTGTATGATCTCATGGCCCTCTGCACAGACTGTATTCCTTCTGTGTTGCACATGTAAGTCTCTGTAAGCCCTTAGTGCAAGATCTGCTAAAGAAAACTGGAGGACTAGGTCATATTGTTTGTTGAAGTCAGTTTAATAAGCAAAATCTCAAATATTTCACTTTAGCAAAGATTTGTAAATGAATGAGCTGTATCCTTGAACTCCCCAGAAACCTGTAGATCAGAGAGGACGGAGGGATATGGAATTTAAGGGCATGTTTTAGACTCAAAACACCAAATGCTTCTGCAGTTTAACAACACACAGGGTTTTATTTTTATTTTATTTTTTTTTTATTATCTATTCTTCTTCTTTATTATTTATTTTTTAAACACAATAAAACAACTAAACAAGGCAGTGATTTTTCCCCCACTTTTGTCATATTGTTTTATCATCTACTCTGTTCTTGATATTGCTCAATGTTCTATTTTTCAAGAGACAAAATTATTTTAAGTAATACTAGGACTAATACTTGGCTGTTCCTAAATACTAGGATATTAATACATTAATACTGGGATATTCCTGTAAGCTTCCCAGGGCTCTAAATGAGTTCTTGTTCCTACATCTCTGGAAATCACTGGGAGTTTTGCCACTGACATCAACAAGAATGAGATTGGTCTGTAGAAGCAAATTCTGCAAGTCTCCCTCACCAAGTCATAATCCCACACTATGTTTTCAACAAGTGCTCTTATAGAGCTCCAGCCAATACAAGCTGAGACTAGAGTGATGATGATTGTAGAAAATCTTTTAGAGTGTGCATAAAGACCTTTTTATTAAATAATTTGACAATTAACTAGTCCACACATCAATTTCCAGTTAAAGTGCAATTTGTTTTAAAATATATATTTAAACTAAATAAAAAGTCCATTTAAAAATATTTTGCAGGATATTCTTGGAGACCTACTACAGTAGCCTTTATCTTCTAGTATATTTTGCATTTAACGTAAGCAGAAAGAATTTAACTTAGACCTTCTGAATAACCCTTCACTAGGCAATGTAGTTAAACTAGTTTAAAAATGTAAAAACAACATTGAGGATTGTTTTTTAGCACTACTTCACTCACTTCTACTTGCAATGTCAGAGAATCAGAAACAATATTTCTGAAAAGGCTACATCTTCATTTGTGGACCTGTTGGTTAATTTGTGGGTTTGGATTTTGACCAACCTTTCCACTCAACTCTAACAGTAACTACTGTAAATACTGATGGTTAGGACCCCTTCCTCCATCTAATACCAATTGGCCTCAGACCATTGTTGAACGGACTTGTGCTAGCTGAGATAGAGCCCATTTATTGCCTCTTTTTTCCATGGATAGCAAATAGGTTCAAATTCCCCAAATATTCCCCCCCCCTAGAGTCCAAAGACACAGAACGGAGAAGAAAATCCTCTTAGGAAATAATGGTGAATTATATATATATTTTTTAATTTTGAAAGTCTGGACCTTATTCCAGCCATTTTCTGGGTCCATGAGGGAGCCAAGCTTATCTTTGACTTTTGATAAATCTTGAAATATTTAACCACAAACATCTGAACTTTTCTAAGAGTTTATTTTACTTTCATCAAATAAGTATATGAAAGGCAAAATATGTAATTATTTGCTCTAGAATCCACCTATTTAGTCCTCTGTGTTTATTATGAATTGTATCTTGGCAGGAAAAAACTGTGCAGCTGAGTTACACATAAAAAAGCTCTTAGTAGGAAATAGCGATATTTGGTAGTAAGCAGGTATTTACAGATATTAAAAGGCTGCATCAAGGAAGCTGGTTTAATAAGCCTGAGGCATGGGATTTTAGAATGTTTATGAATTGAACCATATAATTTTTTTTTAAAGTTTTCAGTGTTTCATTGTAGGCTTTAAAATTGCATGCATATACTATGTGTAGCAGGAGACTGTGGTCAGTTTCAAAATTATGTATACATATTTTGGTTATTTGACTCTTACTTAGCCCGCGTCTCTTTGCTGACGGCTTTATGTTTCCACTAGCATTTTTACAATCAATTTTGGTTTCAGTGGTGTATATTTGCCTCCCGCTGACTTTGCTGGGGTTGCAAATACATACATCAGAGTAGAAAATATTCCTGTGTACATAGTGAGAAAAGCTAGTCATTAGCGTGACAAAGCACTTTAGTTTTGAATTTTAGATATAAGCCCTGTGATGAAAATTACATTTTGAATAAAAATGTGACCTTGGGCCCAGTCCTGTGAATCCTGGGACTAAATGTGTACGTCAGTGAGTAGTCCTTTTGGAATAGGTAGCTGCTTTTGGAAAGGCAAGAGATAAGCATGCGTCATACTTGTCAGAGAATAGATACATGTTAATGTGGTTATGATTATACTTAGTGATGGCAGAGATGCAACAAGATCTTCTGGATTACTACCGTTGATATTGCCAGTCAGGTTGGTTGGTGTTGTTTTTGTAAGAAAGTCTTTTAATTGAAGGGAGAGAGAGTTTGCGCATAGCTACCTGTGAATGATTTTTTGGGGAGCTATATTCTCTAATTGTTTGAGTTTCAAGGGCAAAACATGCTCTTCAACAGAATCACTATGCGACAAAGATAAGATAATAAGGGGTCATAAGTGATGCTCATTTCAGCTGGAACACTGATCCCAGCTGTGCAATTCTCCAATGATAATTTTTTTCATGTTCTGCTTTACTAAGCATATAGGCCAATGAAATGCCTGTCACCGTAGGAATTACTAGTTTTATGTGGCTGTAGGTGATTATGATATTTACAGAGGTAGCTATGGCACTTACAAATATGTTTTTTCCCATGTAATTAAAAGCAAACAGAAACATTGAGACTCATGACTCACAGTCAGATTGTATATTCTCCTCACTCCACCACCACTAAAGCTTGAATACGGAGAGTTACTATAATAGGTTCCCACTGTTATAATTCTGAAAAAGAACAGTCACAACTTTTTATTATATAATTATATATTATTAAATATATATAAAAGAATCAACATAAATAATCTCTTTCTCCCTTCCCTTCCCTTCCCTTCCTCTCCTTTTCTTAATCTCTTCCTCTTCCTCTGCCACTCCCTTCTTTTTATCTGTCTCTCTCTCCTTATCTCCTCTTCTTCTTTCCTTTTTTTTTTTTCTCTTTCTTTCTCTCTTTTTCCCCTTATTTAGTGAAATTTTACTCTGGTTAGAATATCAGGTCAGTGTTGGTGTTTTTGTTTTTGCAGGGAGGGGTTGTTGGAAAGAAGTGGGGAATAAATAGCTAGAAAAAAAGGTTAGTTTGCATAGTCTTGGGAAGAGACATTCCATGAATAATGCAGAAAATGGAACTATGAGAAACATTTTCAGAAAAAGATTGCTTTGTGGGGTAGACAGTTTCATTTATTCCAAAGAAAAGGCAACTCACACATCTTAGCAAATCAGTAGGATTGGCTCAGAAGAATAGGTTAAATTACTTCACCTCTCAGCTGTCTCTGATCTTGGGGGCCCAAGGCACATCAGGCCACACTGAACAATTGGGCAGCCTGACACTAATTTAAAACACAGGCTCAAAGTATTGGTTCACTCCTTAAATCAATTACTGCATCTATCTGGAGGCTTTTGTTGGTGAGTTTTATACGTGGCAAATAGAGCTAGCAAAAAGGACATACGGTGCATGCCGCTCATTTTTTTTTGCACAACAGTTATTATAGGTACAACAATGGGAAAGACAGAAATACATTCCTGTGTGAGCAAAGTTCAAGTGAGAAGAGGGAATACAGATATTTAAGATAGATCTCCTAGTCTTTTTACTGTGTATGTTTACTTAAAGCAGCAAAGGCTCAAGCCGGTGCCCATGAAAATATACACAAGTCTGTCTTTTGAATTCACTGGCTACTGTTCTGAGCCCTACGTACTACTGTGGATTGAATGTGGTGGATGATCTTTGAAAAGACACAAAAGAAATGTGTAAGTCTAGCAGTTTGGCTCTGAACATTTAACTGTCAGCTGAATGCAGGTGATACTTTCTGGGAACCTGTAAAACATTATCTTTTTGGATATCTGTCTTTCTGAGAGACATTAATACAGTTCAGCGATTTAATCCCTTTTTGTGGCAATCTAGCATTTCTGCAGCTGCTCTAGTTTATCACTTCATTCGCCAGCTCTCTCCACTAGCAGCTCTTCTGTGTCCAGATCGTCACCAGAAATTCCCACAAAAGCCCCTATAATGCTAGCTACTGCTAAAGAAGGAATTAATTCCCTTTAAGGGGTATAATTTGGAACATGTTTTTGATACGTTGAACTTATGTTTAAAAAACGGTGTGCAGTTACCCAGATGCAGTATATGCAGGTCACTTCAGAATGTTTTGGGGATAGGAAAGTAAAAATGGGCAGCAGCACTGCTTCATGTGTTACGTGTCTCTTCACAGGTGGAGCTTACTGGTAATAGCATTTATGAGTATATACATCCTTCTGACCATGATGAGATGACGGCTGTTCTTACCGCTCACCAGCCTCTTCATCCTCACCTCTTACAAGGTACTTGTGTGATCTGTCGTCAAACTACCATTGGAAAACTAAAAAAAAAGTAACAACTCTAGGCTGTGACAAGTTCATATTTATCCAATACGAAACTATGTATGCAAATGGAGGAGGAGCATGAACTTGAAGCTGTGACCCAGGATTTTGGTTTGTTGCAGTAAAGAGAGTAAGGTGTCCTAGATTAAATAATGCTTTTCATGCCATGGAGTCCAAGCAGTTTTAAACTGTTATTTAGATTTTGTCCAGTGGCAATTTCATCTCTTTTGTTTTGTCATCGCTGCTGAGGTTGCAGGAATGTTTCAACTGTCTAGCTGTGCCCAGCTGCAGCTACATGGTATTAGAGAAAAAAAAGAATATGTTAGGCAATTTGGAAATAGGCGGACACAATGTTATAAAAGCAACTGTTAAATCTGAAATTTGAATGAAAACCCAGAGCTAATACTCTCCACTCTAGGAAGAGCAAAAATGTTTTTTGTAAATGACCTACATTTAGAAGCTCTCATATAAAAAGTGATCTCACCAGGAAAATAATGTCCTCTTGCCTTGATGCTGGATCACTGATTCACCAAGCCTCTCCACACATCCCGTTCAGGTGCTGCAGATGATTCACCCACGCGTACCCATACAGCATGGTGCTAAGCTGGATGGAGTGTCAGGGAAGACAGCAGAACTCTTATTATGTGAACGCCTGGATCAGACTGTCCACACTGGCTGTGCTCAGACACTACACATAAATATTAACATAACCCTTTGTGTGTTAAGTTGTTACTTTGGTATTGTTACTACTATATAATTGACAAACATATGTTCATCTTTACACCATCTTCAGTAGCTTTCGTTTGCCATGGGGCAATTCTTTGAGCTTTAAAATATCGGAATGATTTGGCTCCATCGTGTACAATGTGCTTTCACGTATCTTTTGCAATCACTTGATCAGTTGGAGCTCACGTCCTGCTAGTTTTTACCTGGCTTCTTAAGACACAGCTCATAAAAGCATGAGGAGTTTTGGGTTTGCACGACAGTTCTGTTCAGGACCTGGAAGTTTTTTTCACAGTTCTGGTGCCTGTGCAGTTTCTGTACTTGGTGATCTCAACACAATTCTGACCACTGTGATTCCCTCAGCACATAACCTTATACAGTCTGAATGCAGGGAAGTTGGATGTTCCTGGGAGCATATACAGTGCTCTGAGGGGTGTAAATGAAAGAATTACCTTAGCCATCTTCTCTCTTCCTCCTCCCCAAGCAGATTCTCTTGTGTACCTCTTAGTGTCTTGAAAAACAAACTCTTCTTTTTCTTGGAATCTTCTGATTCTAGTTGCTACTTGACTATTTCATAGTTTTCTCATTCATCTGTCAGGTATTATTTTTCCAATTTTGACATTTAAAAAAAAAAGAAACACTTTTTTTTTTTTCCTTTTTCCTACCTTACTTGTGGTTGGAGGGCATGCCTCTGGTATAAATCCATGACTTTTAATGCAGTTCCGCTGGTATCCAGAATTGGTAGTAAGACCTTTTTATACCCACTCTCTTGTCAATGGCAATAGCCTCGTGGTTTCGTTATTTATTTATTTATTTATTTTAAGTTTTACAAATTTAAAGTCATGGGCAACCGATCTGAATTAATTTCTGTGTCAAATGCAAATTATGACTCTGGTTTACCAAAAGGGAGACAGAACACTAGTAACTGCAGAAGTTTTTTGTTTCTTCAGAACTAGTTATTGCCTGTTTCTTGCTCACATTTAGACGTCTTTGGATGCTTATTTTGCCTCTTAGCAATTCTTTTCTGAAACAATCAGGTCTCTCTGATTTTAGCTACTTATGATCAAATTATTCATTTCATGAACAAAATCTCCTCACTGTGAAGTATAATTCTATTCTGTTGTGGTTGTGTTTGAAAAGATTTTACACACAATTGACACTGTTAATTTCAGTTTACTTGCAACTGTTTCAGTCTGAAATTCTGCTGATGATTAGCCCCAGATACATGCCTCATTCACTGTAGCTTGCTTTACCTCTTTCTATATAGATGCTGTTTGTTATTAGCATCAAACTATCAGTTCTCAGTAGTGCAAAAGGTAAAGGAAAATTTACTTTGAAATGTGATCCATTTGCATATGTTTTGTTTTGTGTAAAATTTTGTGTAGCAGAGGAAATTGATAAAAACATCAAAACAACAGCATCTTATTTGGAATCCTAGACTTGGAAGACAAATAAAGGAGTTAAGCTGTGTTCTGGTTTGTATAGGGATTATTTTGTGCAAATCTTACTTCTGTGTGTCTCTTCCCATACAAGGCATAGAGCTGGTGTATTAAAATGTGTAGAATCCATAGCTAAACAGAGTGAGCAAGTATTTATTCATGTCTTCCCTGTGCCAGTGGTTCTGCAGTGTATACATTTAATCTTAAGGTATAACTTTAAACTGCCTGGCCCACAGAAATCATAGCAGGTTTCCTGTGTATCTTCAGTGAAGTCCAGAAGCCTATTAAATAAATGGTAGGAAGGAAGCAACTTCTGTTTGTATCTTAGTAGGTATTCTGAATATTTAAATAAAACGTGGAGTTCTACAAATAACTTAGTACATAGGGAAGTTGAGTGAAAGTGGCTTTATTTTCTAATAAAAGGGAAAACAGACTTTTTAAAGAGCATTTTTTTGTCATTTCAGTTTGATTTTTTTCTCTTTTGATCTCTTAAAATGTGTCTGAATCATCAAGTCACTGGGTCGAATAAAAAGTTTCCCTTTTTAACCTTATTATGTTATAGATGTCTCCAATCCGGCATCACTCAGGAATAAAATTAATATTGCACTGCAGACACAGACATTCATAACACAAATTTGCAGCTTGGCTCAGGTAGCTTTACTTGCTCAGGATGCATTCTTCAGCTAATTCTCAGATACGTATAAATATTTTTAGTTCAGTTACTATTTCAACAGTTGTAGCTGGATAAGATCTATTAGAAATAAAATCACAAATGTGAACATACATATCTATACTTTGTATTCTGTTACTGGTATTAATGCAGAGTACAGGTTATTTTTGCGCTCCAGTTTTACAGTCTTTGTAAATGTTGATGCTCTCCATTTATTTCTTCATTTGCTTTTAATCTTCTTCATTGTCCTTTGTTATTCTATTCAAACCTTCCCTGTATTTCCAGTGCTTTATCAGTTCCATATAAGCTTTTCTAAAAGACAAACAACTAGTACATAAGAAAGGTGGAAGCCTTGTAGCTGTTGGGTTCAAGAATTCTTATTTGCATGAGTTTGATTTCTCAGGGAAAAACAAACTATTGTTCAATGAATAAAATCAAACATAGTGGGGATTTCTTTCTATAATGCTCCTGTCACATTATCTTTCTCCAGGTATCTCAGTCTTGTACTTAAAAAAAAGATATATTAATTTTAAAAGTATAAGCCTTCTTAAATTATAACTCCTTAAGTTTTTAAAACTTGGCTTAGAGTTGCTAATGTTTCAGGTACAACAAGGCACATCTTCAAACATAAAGGGTAGATATTTGCCTTTTTAAAAGCAAGTGAAAATTCTTGAATAATCATTTGCATCCAGGAGCTTGGAATTCATAGCAATTTTAAATGTAATAAAATTTGGGAAAATGGAAGGTAGTAAACTAGCTGTTGTGTCATCTCTATTCAGAGAAGTCCGATGTGGTAAGGACATCAGTCAAGTTATGGTAAGGAAGCTTTTGGCCCAAGAAACTGGAAGCAGCAACTCTGAGAAGCATTGAAAAGTCATTAAGGACAAGCAGCTCGGTGTGAACTCCAGTGGTGATGCTGTGGCGAAAGGGGGTGCTGGAAAATCCTTGTGCATATAGGTAGAGGAATAGTGAATAGGAATAGCAAGGGTGACTGATTGCATTCTTTGTACGGTATTAGTGAAACGGACACTGGATTTTTCTGTATAATTCTGTTGTCCACTTAAAAAAAAAAAAAAAAAGACAAATTGGAGAAAGTACAGAAGAGAACCAAGGATTGAAGGACGGGAAAGGCTTATAATGAGAGATGAAAGAACACCATCTGTTTGATTTATCAAAAAGAAGATTGGGAGTTGACTTGATAACTGTGTCTGCATACTTCCAAGGGAAGAAAATACTGGGAACTAATGGACTGTTTTAGAAGAAAAAAATATATCAAGGACCAGTGTCTGTGAACTGAAATCACAAAAGCTCAAGTTAGAATAATGCATGCATTTATAACTAGGGGTTTGATTAACCACAGGAAAAAAATACTGAGGGAAGCAGTGGTTTCTTCCTCTTCTGATATCTTCAGGTCAATGGTGTATGCCTTTATAGAAGATATGTTTTAGGCAAACAGAAGTTACTGAGCTCAGCACAGGAGTAACTCACTGAAGTTTAATGAACTGCAATGTACAGGTTAGACCTATGATCTAGTGTTCCTTTCTGGTGTTTGAAGTCTATAAGCTATGACTCAATGAAAGCCGTAAGCCCCATGATCTGTGGAGGCTTTGGAGAATTTCAGCTTTAACTTAAAAAGTCTTTAAGCTGCCTTCTTACTTGCATGACCAGCACAGAAGATGTAAAGCAATATGTACTGATCCCTTGCTATGAAAGAAGCCAACAGCTGGACTCTCTTTCTCAGGGTGGCTGGGGTAGGGAAAAATACTCTCTCAAATACGCATTAAACGTGGGGTATGCCTCAGTGAATCATCTCACATGAGTCTCTAGGCCAGCTTTGTACTTGTAAGAAAATGAATCCATTATATTCAACAGGGATAGGTTAGAAAAAAATCAAAAAATAATATCTTTTTCAAATGATGTGTACTGGCAATGCTCAGATCTCGGATGACTTCGTTGGTCCTTCACTCTTTTCCAAATGCTGCTTATAGTATTTCCAATCTGCAGCACGTTTCTGTGACCTGGTTTAGCTCTGTACCTGTGAATCCTTACACCTCAGTTTGGCACTCCCTATACCACCTGTATCTATTGCATAGGCTGATATCAAGATGCCTGGGCCTCTATGCAAAGATATGCAGTACTTAACTAACAGGAAACTGGGAGTTGTGGAGTGCTAAGAAACTGATTTCTTAGCATGTGGAGAAGTGGTTTTGATGTATACTGTCTTTCCTGGAGCACCTACATCTCTGAAAGCTTCTCCTTTCTGTTTCTTCCAGTAGTGGAACTAACAGACTGGGTCCACAGGCTGAGATTTTCCTGCTGGGGCAGAAGGTGGTCATCAAGCAGGGCGGTTGTGCTCCAAGATATGGGGATGATAGGTTAACAGTAGCTATTCAATCTTGGAAGACTGCAAGGTTATGTTTATGACTGACTGCAGAGACAGTGCATGCTGCCTATCCCCTCCCGCTAGCGCAGGAGACCTAGTAGGTTATGGTGCCATGCAAAATTCTGCCTGACCAGCAGCAGCTCCAGAGCTTCATGGAGGCATGTGAGGAGTTTGCCCCTCTCCTCGAGTCACATCTAGCATAGAACTAATGTCAGGCTAGTAAGTCTGATCTGCTACAGGTCAGTAGCAAGCCATTTTGTTACTAGCATGGTGGAGGACAATGCTGGCAGAGGTTTGTGGAGCAATTGTTCCATGGTACCTTGTTCAGAGGTGATAAACGTTGTCATTGCATGTGAAATAGTGGCCTGCTTTCAGGGTCTGAATGTGGAGGGTTGCACCAGAACGGTTGACTACACACAGCTCCCCCTTGCGTGCTCTTTAGAGGAAACAACATAATGACACAAGCTGGGCTGCAGTACTAACCTAAGTGGGGATCTTATGCCCTCCAAATGATGCTGCTATCAAAAGAGTGTCTGTACCAACCATTTTTCCTGAAAGTTTTTTTTAGCAGTTAAACGAGCAGCATAGAGTGGTAGGCTTGTAGCAAGATAGTAACATTTACAAAACCATCTGGAGGATGTTGGGAAATGCTGTACCTCCTGAAACATATCTATAAGAATAAAGCAAGAAATTTTTGTATGAAATATCAGGGTAAGGAAAGCTGGATATGACTAGTTATCTGTCACCACTGCAGCTGAATACAAGCAAGCAGGCAAGAGAAATAGGAGATAATTGTACTGCAGGTTGAGTGAGACAAACAAGCAATACTGAGAGGGATTGAGCATTGTGTACTGCTCTTCCATGTGTGTATTTGGAATCAGCTGATTTGACTCGGTGTGTCTTTTCTTGGTTTCATGTGTTTTTTTGTTGTTGGTTTTTTTTTTTTTTTTCCTGAGATTTCAATCCTTTAAAACAGCTACAGCTTCCCAACCTTTGACTTGCACACCAAGGTATGGTGTCCTAAAAGAAGTTTATTGACATTATCCAAGAGTAGACAAAGGGAAAGAAGAATACTACAGTTATTATCATGGATATACCAGTTGTTTCATAACAACCGGATAATTCTTATATGATTTGTTATAAGCCTAATGTAAGTAATACAAGGAATATGGAATATGTTATGTCAGACTCTCCAGTTTTGGGGGCACCATTTCAATCCAGCTGAGAAGTAAATGCCAGTCCATACCTTTCCTCTTGAGGAAGATCATCTTCCCTACACACATTTTGTTAGATACCAAAAGAATGGAATAGAGAATTGTACATCTGGGGAGATCTTTTGTTACACTGTTTCAAAGTGTTTTTTTTTTTTTTTCCTAGTAGCACATATGCAAAAAGACAAAAGTTGATAGGATTTTTTGTTTTGATTAATTTAAAAATATTTAACAGGAGATCTGTTACTGAAGGCTAATGATTTAACACGATGATCCTGTTGCCACTGTTAGTGTTATTTTAAATGGGGGAAATCCAGAAAACATTATCATTTTGTACAAAAGTGGAAAGTGGATGTACAAAAGTGGAAAAGAGGGCAGACTGCTGGCACCCCGCTAAAAATATATATATATATATTTTATTCGTAATTAGCAGTAAAGTGTACCAAGAGAGTAGAGTGTTTCAGACTACAACAGCTAGAGTTTTCCTTTCGGCCTACTGCCCTGTTGAGTTTCTTCTTTAAAAAAAAGTTTGGAAGCGTCACTTGTAGGAGCAAAGGAAAAATTGGGCAAATGCTAGCACATGCTGAATGTGGATCACAGGAATGTTAATTGAGACAATTTACTCTCTGCAGCACTGACAGGATTCTGGATACAGTCAGAACACAGAACAAACTGTCCAAATGGGGAGGAAATTTGGGCAGCTCTTGCAAGCTTGGAACTCAAAGACAGAAGTTAACAACAGAACTGATTTCTTTCCTACCACAGCAAGAGCATTACCAGGACAAACCAAGTCAGCCCACAAACTTCACTTTTCAACTTAGTACGTGCTTAGGAACTTGCTATCTATGTATATAGAATTGCATTTTTGCAACGTAAGGCATTTATATTTTATCATTCAACTGGTGCCACTCATTTACTGAAAAGGGGATGGAGTATTCTCAAAGGTATACACTTCAGCCTGTAACCTGCATGTGATTATATGATACTGCAGTGTAACTGGGAGAAGGGAAAGTAACTGTTTTATTTCTTCTCTGTTACTTGGAATCCAGTTTTGACCACACATACCAAGGAAGAACAGGGAAATGTGGTGTTCATACATCCCTTTGCATGCAGTATTTCAATTCACAGAATAGTTTTATTTACAGACTCACTCTGGCACTGTTCTTTCTGGCATAGTGATAATGAAGATGGTGGTCAGTATGCAGCAGTCTTGCGGGTCTCACTCCTGATTTTCTGCTAGCTCATTTACAGGCCCACTCTGAACTTGTCATGAGGGAAGTCCACCAAAGGCATTTGCAAGCCCCTTCTCACCCTAGCCTTGTTGGTCAATCCTGGATTCCCAGCTTCAAGGACTTCCCTAGAACTGTGCGTGCTATTTTACAAGCATCTCCTCTGTATGTTCCCTACAGTGCTTTTACTTCTTTCATGTTCTAGACATCGGGGTCACCCACATTCAGAACTAAGGGCTAGAAGTTGTGGCATTTGTGTCTTCTGTGTCTCACAAAAGCTGTAGCCTTGTTATTCTCAAAAAAGAGGCTAGCCAAGATGCTTGCATGCTCTTTTAGTTAGCATTGTGCTGTGTGGGACCCAGATGCTTTGCAGATTACACAAGAATAAGAGCAAAACATGTGCAACTTTATAGTACAGAGGAGGTAAGATGAAAACAACCAACTGAAAGGGTAGAAATATGCAGGGTGTTTGGGGGATGGGCAGTAAAGTGTTATCCAGACATGAACTTGGGCTATCTATGTTTCCACCCTGTAAAACAGTCCAGCAGGGATATGGAGCGCAGTTTATCACACATTTGTGCCCTGACACCAGAGGAATGTGTGTGCCTTCACACACAGGGAAGGTAGAGGCAGGTAACTGTGCACCTAGACTTCAGTCTACCTGTGCCGTTTCAAAATGGTTTTCTTCTTGCACACTGTAGCTGATCTTTGACGTTACACCCAGGCTGCCCTGTAGAGCAAACAGGAATCAAGATTTTAATTGATGTGGCACATCATTAGCTGTGTCAAAAGCTCTCAGTTTTAATGCTGCTTCATAATCTTTTGTAGTGACAGATGAGGCATACATTTTTCAAACAGTACGTGGTGCAGCAGTGTGCAGTTTGCATGCATATGTATGTTAATTTATGAAGTGGTTCTGCAACAAAGTGATGCCATATTTTGCTAATGTCAAAATTTGGGATCTTTGGGAGAGAGATATAAAAAAGTAGCTTTTACCTTACAGAAAATAAAGGCACGAAAGGTGAAGCTGTGGAAAAAATTATGATGATCTTTTCTCAGTCCACAGTACAAGCAGCATGCAAACCACAGAACTTTGTGACTGCTTTCTTTCAAAAGAGATGAAAGATGGAGTAGAAAGGAAGATGGATTTCATAGTTGCACCCCCAGGGATGGACAATTCTGGCTTCCATAAACCATAATTTCATAGAAATGCTTGGAGAATCCTGTTTGGCAGTCTTGTGCAATATGAGTGAACAAACGCACAAATTCTTTGTCCAAAATAGCAAGTCTCATTTTCTGTACCATGACATTTATTCTGTTTACAAGAGTAAAAAAGTACAAATCTGTAAAATATAAACAGGCTATTTTATTCTCGAGTAGTGCTTGCAGTCAAAATGTATTGCATGATATACTAGGCTAGGAAAAGAAAAGGGATAACTGAGATGGCATACTTTGTAGAAGTCACGTTAAGAGATGTGAGAAAGAAAAATATCTTCATTATGGCCAGAGACAACATTTGTCTGCATTCTCATTCACAGGTTGCTGTGTTTCAGCTCTGGGTGGATGTTAACATACAGATAAGTTTGGGGTGGGATCTGAATTAGGCCATTTACTCTCTGCATCATTTATAGCTTTTACTGAATCTACTCAACTAAATTGTAGCAGTGCTGCAGAAAGGGAGCCTCTGTAAGATGACCAGGTGGTATAGTAATGTATTAGTGGAATAGAAAAACTTCTCTGAATCTGATAAGGGAAACATGGAGTTTGTCTAAAAAATAAACAATGATACATTTGAAATGACCATCCGGAAAATGGAAATGAGTTCTGACTTTAAGTGTCTCCCCCTATAAAACTCATTATAAATGATACCTAAATTTAGTGCCTATTAAAATATCTGATAGTAGCCGTATTGAAAAATTCAGGATGTCAGTAACCTTAATTATACTCTTCTAAAGAAGAGAAACAGAAAAGACAGAGAAATCTGCTCAAAGTATATAATCATGTTGATCGAAACTAGTGTTTTAGTTGCATCTGTTTTTATTTCCAACTATTACCAATCACTCATTTGGGAAAAACATAAAATTAAAATTCCAGGATAAAAACTGAGAGTCTCACAGGTCACTCTTAAATAGATTTCAATAAAAGTTTGTGGAGCAATGGGGAGAGGACAATCATTTTCAAATATTAAATTGATACAGAGCAAACAAAATCAGAAATTTGCTATCATGAATAAATCCAAGTTATAACAAGTATTGGAGATGGCTGGAATAGAAAATTGACCGAGATCACATTCCACATAACTGGATCAAGAAAAGTACTATGCCAAAGATGAGAGGGTAAAATTTTAGAAAGAACCCTAGAGCTCTGTTTTTCATCTCTAATTCCTATAGTAGATAAACACAACATCAATAAGTTCTGGGAAATGTTAAAAGCTGTATTAAGACAGTTGGTCTTCTTTTCAGGAAGCTATCATCAGAGTATTTCAAGATACTCAGCAATTTAGAAGTGAGGGAGGAGGTTTCTTTTTAGCTATACCAGCTGTTGAGACATTTTCTTAACTCTTCTTCTGAAAAAAGCTTGAACAGAAGAATGTACAAACTTTGAAAATTATTCAACTTACTTATGAAAAGAAGGATCAATTTTCCAATTATTTTAAAATTGTTTAGAAGAAGGAAACAAGTCACATTCACATAAAGGGAGAAAAATTGATACTGACATGGAAAGTAAAGGTGAAGATGGGAAAAGCCGTGCCATGCTGCAATACTTATGTCCCTAAAGGAAAGCTGCATTAAAACATTTCATGGAGATACACAGCTGCTTGTCAGAATTATAGACAACTATGGCAAATGCTAGAGAAGATGCAATTAAACAGATAAATTTCATTGTATGTGGTGGACTTGCTGGAATAGTAGGCATTTGAAAGAAATGGCACTAAGAGGTCCAACAACAGTGACATTTATCATGCACTGAAGCAAAATTTGCCATCTCTGTGCGGTGACTGCTCACTTCTTTGAAACCTCAGCTGGCTGGTTCCAAAATATATGCATAAACTACTTGGGTAGGAGAAGCAGAACACTGTAGTATTCTGAAAAAAAAAAACACCACCCAAATACCTCCCCACCCCCATTCCCTTACACACAGGTGCACACATATTCACACTCACTCACACTCTTTACCTTGAAACTTTGAGGACTTCTCTGATATTAACTGTGTGGCTGTTCACCACAATCTTTGTGATACTAGGGCACGTAATCTCTTCATATGGGCTTGTAGGTCTATGCCTCTTTTCCATATCAGGCAAAGTATATGTAAAAGTATACAAAATAGCACTGTTTGTGATATTACTAACATAACTGTAGTATCCTGGCCAAGTGTAGCACAGCGGCTGGGTTTGGAGACCATTCCACGAATGTGTCGTATCAGTCACGTACAGTGAAGTTCACTGTCAGTCTCCAGTTTTAAAAGATTCTTGTACTTCAAGGTGATCATCGGGTTTGCAGCTTGCTGCCAGTTTTCCAGGTTTTCAGCTTCCTTCGGGAAGCTGTAGTCAGTGTGGCAATGTAATATACAATACCTCCTGCAGTGACAAATGTGAGTTTACATATGGAGTAGTTTTACTCCAATTGAAAATATCCACAGTACCACACTGTGTGAATGTACAGTTGTCTCCGTTCTAGGTGTTGCAAAGGTGCAGTTGTAAAGTACAGCTTACCATGGGAAATATTTCTGTGTTTAATGAGGTCTCCGTTGTTTCTTGCTGTTCTCAAAATGCTGTTGTGTAAATACATCGTTACATCCATACAAACACACACACATTACAGTGCTGCAACAGTGTTCTTTTAATTGTTACCACTAACTATAATATTATGTACATCCTTTCACAGAGAAATACAATTTCTTTTGTTTGGAGATGAAAACATCTTCACTCTGGATGTGGTTTTATTTCTTGCTCTCCATTTTAATAAAAGAAAAAAAAAGCACAGTCAAAGCTGAGCAACATGTAGTTATCAATATCCGTAGGGTTTGAATGGATTACATTTTGTTCTGTACTTTATATGGAAGAAAAAAATAACAAAAGATTGTTACTAATAGTTTGTTTTGTGTTAACTCAGCTGGAACATCTCTGTAAGACTTTCTGGTCTACTCAGTAGTATTTTGTTTCCTGTCCTTCATTAGCTGATGCCTGCAACCTGTCGGTTTAGTCTTTTCTCTGTAACAAAACAAAACAAAACAAAAAAAAAAGCTTTATATTTCAGTTTAAATTAGCAGTTTTTACATTTATACATAGATTTTTACTTTTTTTTTAACACTTAAAGGTGTTAACATCACTTATAGTGATGCTTTTATGGAGTTAACGTTTTGGAATAATTAAATACAGTGCTTAAGCTTCAATTATTAGACAAGTATGAGTATTCTTTAATACTTAAGAAGGCTACTTTCCTTTAGTATGACTTATATCCTAGTTCAATAATGACATCCCACTATTCATTATTCTCTCTTGAAGTTTCATATATACATGCTTAACCCACAGTTCTCTCAACCTTGAACTATTTAAGAATTGATAGCACTTGATTGATTTCCTCTGTGTTTCAAGCCTCTTTTACCTTCTTGATAGCCTAAGATTCTTTCTGTTATTTATATGTGCTGTGCTTACATATTTGCATGAAAAAAACACCAGTGATATCAATAACTATATTACCAGGCCTGGTTGCTTTATGTTATATTTTCCAGTTTTTCAGAGCTTAATTGTGATTGATAAAATCATTTAACTCATAAGATTATTCAGTTACATTCACCTCACACACCTGAAGTGTTCCTTTTGCATTTACTGTCCTTCTTGCTTTTCTAATTTGAGACTTTTGCTACACCCCTGGACATCTCCAGTCATTCTGATTTTACAGCAAGCGCAGGCCATTTATGCTACAGGCTTTTTTCCTGCTTTGTAACTGTGCTTTCATGTCTACTATCTCTTCACAGTTTTGTTATTAACCTCTGCAGCAGGACAGCATGCATTAGTAATCACTCTTCTCACAGCTCCTCTGATTTCCTCTATATGAATATTCAGCTTCTCTCTCTTTGCTGCTAAACCATTAAGTACCTCATTTGCTTTCTACATTCTCTTCATCAGAGTAGACCATCTTAATTGCATCAAGTATAGCCTAGATGTGAGAACTCAAGTTTT
Source organism: Anseranas semipalmata (assembly GCA_013399115.1). NCBI lineage: Eukaryota > Metazoa > Chordata > Aves > Anseriformes > Anseranatidae > Anseranas > Anseranas semipalmata. The sequence goes on from VXAA01002484.1 coordinate 32,813, forward strand.
GCATTATATTGATGGATGTATTAGTATCCAGCAGGATACCAACGGTCTTTATTTCCCAATCAGCTTTACAATTACAAATTTAGTTCTTTTTTTCTTTGCTAACACCCTTCTGCTACTTTTAAGGGCTCTGGGGATTCACACTGGTAAAGGTATCAATTTATATGAACACTAATTCGTACTGTTCACACCCTTGCACATTTAGGTTCTTTATGTGAGGGGTTTAGTCTTACTGCTCCTTTATATTTTACAATCTCTGGATCAGATCTGGAGATGGCTTTATTCCAAGTAGGTGCACACAAGCACACACATACACTGAGCTGACCAATAACAGATCCACATGGACAGAAGAACAGTGTTTTTATAAGCACCCCATACACACAAACAGTGTTCACATAAGCGTAAACAATGTGACCTGGCCCCGCTTTTTCTTGCCAGCTAATCAGTCACAAAGTTTGGTAATGGGTTTTACACACGCTCACAAGGAATTGCTCTGATAGCTTTTGTATTCTTCAGTTTGAGTCCTGCAAACAAGATGGCAGCTGCCATGTAGTACCTGCACATCATTCACTGGGCACCCTGAAACAACCTTTAGCCTTAACCAGCCATGTAACAATCCCAGCTGACTGGCTAAAAATGTGGCCCTGTGCATCCATCTGTGCTATTGGGCATGTTTCATTGCCAAGTAACTCTTACGGTTGTTATGGCCCAGACCATCCAGGAATAGTCAAGTTCTCCTTTCCTCCTTCCAGCACATTCCGCTTTTTCCCCCCATAAATGGCAACTGTCATGGCAACACTGGGCTTCCATGTCAGTCACACTTAATACACATAGGAGGAGGTTTGCTTATTGTCATGTATACACTCCTTTAGCCTCTTCAGGTAAAAAAGACAGTATGTTGGTCAGGGACCAGGTTCTGTTTGGTGACATGAGCCATCTCTCCTTTTGCTTAGTTATCTTCATACCAGCTAGCTCAAGATGCTGAACTGGAAGCTCTCAGATGAGTCTCTGGTTATCTCATGGGTAACACTTCCTTCTTCAGATTGCAGACATGAGATGTAACTGATTTAAGAGACTGGTGTTTGTTGGTTCAGCAACACACAACTAAAAAAAATAATAATTCAATGATCAATAAATCATTATTAAATTAGAGTTGTATCATTTTGCACTTGATTACACACAACAATAAAGTTACTAATTATTAGTCTTCAGTCTCACAAATCACATACAGCTACCATTAAATTACAATTCTGTCACCCTTCCCTCCCCACACCACTTCATACAAGGGCACAACTCTATCCTTCCTTACACTGCTCTCCTACACCACACAGCATCATTGCCTTTGAGTTGTTTTAATCACTCTTCTGGTTTTCTAAAGACCCTGTAGCTAGTTAAGAGAACTGGTTCCAGGGAGACCTCTTGCTTACAATCTGCCATCATGAAATCAGGGAGACGTGACCTCTTTAAGTAATGAACTAATCACCAGTTTTAAACAATGAAGGAAAAAAGCATTATCTTACAGTCTGGGTATTACTATAGTTTTATAGACACTCAAAGACCACACTATAATCATAACTGTATTCCTGGTGTAATAGTGAAGTTAGAGCTAGTAGTGTTTCTGCAGTAGTGTCTGTACCAGTCTGCAGTAGTCTGCTGTAATATTTAAAAAAAAGAAGGAAGCAGCTAAAGAAGGCCAAAGAATAAGGTGCCCAGAAGGAGCTTTTTACTGAAAGAGATCCTTTAGATCTTGTGGCAGGACATTTGAAAAGCTTCCATTTTCACTAATCATCTCTTTTTGTAGAAGAATGTAAGAATGCTAGCAACTCAGTCCATGCCCAAAGATGTTTTTTTTTAACCCTTATCACTGTGCATTTTTTTTTCCCCATAGCACCCTCAAAGAGAGAAAGTTATCTTTATTTTGCATGTTGGGACTGTGCATTTATTTTGCATGTGTGGGACAGCAAGCACTAGTAAAATCTGTAGAAATCTGTACCAAAGCAGTAAATTGCACCAATGTTTCTAACTCTCAGATCCATTCTTTAATCATGAGATCATGCTCCAGCAATAGTAATCTGTACTGTTAGGCTTCCTCCCACTAAATTGTATACATTTGTATTTAAAACTCTGTAGTAGATGTGCCAGTTCATTTTGAGTGCCTGTTTTTCCCCATACGGATCTAATTTGCATTAGGAAGATAAATGGAAAATTCAAATACTCAGGAAGGCTGATACTAGTTGAGATGCACTGCATATAGCATTTCTCCTCCCTCCTCACCAAGTCATTTTTCTGTGGTTGTATCTTCAGACCTTTAAACTCAGAACTTAATGTAGAGAGTTTATTGGTTTCCAGGTAGTGGTCTGAGGCTCAAACCACTGCAGGTGTGTGGCTAAGAAGTGTTAACTGGGTGATGGATTCACAAAAATCGGGAACACAACTCAACAGTTAAATAGAATTAAAGCAAGACTCCAGCTGATTACAGTGGGCTTTGTATCAAACCCTGGGGGGATTTCGAAAGTAATACACATTGCAACAAATCTGAGAACCCCTCTGGTTCCCTGATTTTCCTATTTACAGAAGTACCACATGAGTTTTCTTTTCCTAATATAGTTGTGTTCTGCTGAGCTGCAACTTTCAATAATAAAAACGCAGAACTATTAATGATGTCTAAATTGTTAATGAGAACAGTTAACTGTTAGAGAGAATAATAACTTATTCTCAGGAGAAAATACAGGTGTACCTGAGCAATATTTAACTTCAAAAATTTCTTTGAGGTTACCCTTAAATACACTTCTTTAAAAAACATCTAACAAGAATAGTTTGGAGGTCAGTGAAATAGGTAATAATATTGCATATAGAGCCCAGAATTTCACTAGCCTGGGCACGACTAGATATATGCACTAAAATTATTTAAAAAACAATGGATTTTCTTGTTTCCTATTCTGCCATTACTTTGGAGAGTACCTTGGTTTACCTATGCTCCGAAGGAGACGTTTCCTTCCCTTTACCAATACAGGCTGGTACCTGGCTGTTCAGAAACAAGGTGATTACCTTGTGAAGGGTTGTTAAAAACAGACATTTTGAGACCTAGTCCTGCTGACTTGTCCAACTTTCACAGGGAATCCAAACATCAAGGTAAAACAAATCCTGAGGGCAGACACTGAGTGGGAAAGTAGAATGGTTGACTTCTATTGCTGTCTAAGGCTGAGGCATAAACACTTCTCTTAAATCATCAAAGGCAAGGTTATGGACAGTTTTGAAATCTGCAGTAATAAATAAGCAGTGTGGTTTATGCTTTCAGAATACGAAATTGAGAGATCATTTTTCCTGAGAATGAAGTGTGTCCTAGCCAAGAGGAATGCAGGATTGACGTGCAGTGGCTACAAGGTAATGTATATAAGCTTTTATTTTCATTTATTTAACAAGAGACAAGTTCATTTAGTTAGCTTGTTTTTAAGTACGTGTAGCTGAAAGCCAAGTCTTTGATGGGAAGAAGCAGAACAGATGCAAAAGTGCTGATTGCAGATTCCCTCAGTAATGCAACTCTAGACTCTCTCACAGTGAGTTGGCATTTGCTTTGTGGCACATTCCAACATCCTGATGCCCTGATCTTCCAGACTGGGGTCTGGAGCACACCCACGAGGGTGCAAAGAGAGTGCACAGCCAGGTCTTATTCCCTTATGGAACTGGAGGCAGGTGGGGCAGGAACTAGACACAGGAACTTGAAAGTCGTCCCACATCCCTCTGCCTTGGTATTACCGTGCCTTATCTAAGCAGCCACCCAGTTGCACAGGTCACCTCATTGGCCTGGCTAGAATTAGCTCAACATTAATGAGACCATAATGTTGCCCTAAATCATCACTGATATCAACTCATGGTTTGAACTATACCAAACTACCAAGTTTGTTTACAAATCCTATTGCTTGTATTAATTTTCTATTTACTACATGAAATCAGAAAGCCACAGCAAATACTGAAATTCTACAGTAACACTTGACATTCAGGTAGTTCTTATTCTCAGCTTTACACTATGCATTTGCTGCTCTTTGAGCTGCACAGTAAAATTTTATCGCTTAAGCATCAGGAGAGAAGGGTATTTCACGTACAGACTGGTGAGGATTTGTTTTGTCTGAGTCAGTCAAAAACAAAAGGAAAAGAATGCAAGAGAAGCACAGCTCATTTAAGGAAGGTGTTCAAGGTCCAGACTTATATCTGCCTATTTACACTGTTATGTACCTGGTTGCACTGATAGTTCTTCATTATGTGGACCCTTGTTTGCTCAGCTGCTTCCCAGCAAAAATGGTTCTGTCCTAAAGTGGAATTTGAAATCAGGTAAAAAAGTAGAGCTTGTGCACCTCTGTATGATTTTCTTGTTTTCCATTTATGACTGGTAGTTAGGTAAATCACCTTCTTTCTCTTTTTGTTCATTATCACAAGTTTACACAGTGAAACATTTAAGGATGTATTCACCTAGACAGATGTTGACTTAAGCTTATTCTCTTTGACTGTACTTCGAGTCAGGACTTAATGCTATTGAACACATCACGTGAAGAGCTAAAGTGCAGGAAAAACTCATGAATCAAATAGTATGAGAATTAGTAGTATCTGCTGGGAGATCTTAAATAAGTTTCTAAGCATTTAAATAACTTGCTGATTGGAGGGGAGGAAGGAAGGTCATACCAGAGGAGCCTATTTATAGCTGGCTGTTTAGTAGGTTGTTTGGAGACTAAATACACTGGAAATGAATTCCTTTACATTGGACACAGTTAAAAGTCAAACAAATATGGAAATTAAGGGTGGACGTGTAGAATGTATTTCTGGTTCTCCACAAAGCCCAGACAAGTGTCCTGCCTGCTGTTTGTAGTAGAAAATTGGCAGGAGCACAAATAATTTCTAAACACCAGCACTACATTAAATAAATCTTATGTTCTGGAAGAGTCCCCAGGTTATTAATTTTTTCCCTCTCTTTAGCTGACATTGTGAATTTTTACAGGCTAACACTGAAGTTATCACTCTTGTGATTAGGAATTGTATATGGGGATTCAGGAATCTGGTCTCAAGACCCTGGGTTTGGTCACATACCAAAAGACTGTCATCTGAACTTGACTGAAGATAGTAGTTAAAACTCATTTCCAGTGCATTTATACATACAGCATTTAATCTTTATAAATGTGATACATTAATTTCCACTGGATTTTTGAAGTGTGTGTTTTTCACCAGACCAATGGGTCATTAAAAAGTAGATGTTTATGTATACCTGAGAGAGAGAGAGAGAGAATCCGAGTCATTTAAAAAAGCAGCTTCCAGATTTTTTAATTAACAAACAAGAATTCTGTCCGGATCTACAACAAATTTATACCTAACAAAGTTTAAAGTGTTAACTAGAGAGCAGTCTTGATAGTCCCAAAGAGCATATGCTTTAATACTGGATTGATCATGTTAGCAGCGGTAAACACAAAAGCTGCATTTGTTGTGTTTTAATCCCATTTATAAATTAACCACACTTCTGAAGCCTTAACAGACTATGCAGTAATTGTGTTATAAGGGTGTATGGCTTTATAACCTCATTGAAACTGGGTGGTCGGCTGACTTGCAGCCTCTTCCATTGCCATCAGATACTGACTGTGTTTTCTTCTCATGCCAGGTGATCCATTGCAGTGGCTATTTGAAGATACGGCAATATATGCTAGATATGTCTTTGTATGATTCCTGTTACCAAATCGTTGGACTGGTGGCTGTAGGTCAATCTTTACCTCCCAGTGCAATCACTGAAATCAAACTTCACAGTAACATGTTTATGTTCAGAGCAAGTTTGGACTTAAAATTAATATTCCTAGATTCCAGGTAAGCAGCTATTTCATTTCTAGCATAAAATGTTTTAAAAGTCATGTGTTACATGTTGCAGTGGTTTCCAAACAAATCAAAATACCCATGAAAAAGTAAAGCAGTACAAAATAGATCTGGAAGACAAAGACCATGTGGGTCTTTGAAGCTCTTCAAGTAGCTGGATAGGCCATACTTTGTCTTGAATGCCAGTATACTTAACCAATAGTTACCTACATTTTCAGAGAGTTCTTGCTGTGATTAGTATGCAGATGAGCAGTAATACATTTTTACCTTAAAGGACATAAATTTTAACAGGCAAACGTAGTAAAAGTAGTAAGCATGCACCGTCATCTGTAATTTAAACAGGAGCAAATGACACACTGAGGCCAAATTACTTGCCAGGATCATCCAGAAAGCTTTTATAAAGTAGTAAGAAAACAGAGTATTTTGCAATTTAGTTTAATGCCTTAACAATGAAACCAACCCTACCTATTGGGGTTATTACAGTGAAAATGAATTCCATTGGCTACTACATGAAAACACATCCTTCCTAAAGAAAACTTGGGAAAAATGGTTATTGCGTAGGAAAGAGAACCTCGTCTCCACTCTCAGTAGATGTAGCTCACATACCAGCTAAGAAGAGAAGAGCATAAAAACAGAACTGAAGGAATTGTGAAATGACTCACTTGACCCTTTTTGAAAACATGGTATCTTTTAGTATACAATGATTCTTTGTACAGTGCAGTTCAAGATACCTTGAGGGGAAAAGCCCAATTCGCAGACAATATAACAGATTTGACTATTGACAAGACGATCGTTCTTTAAAAATCCCTGCATGTGGAGCAGTATGTCACATACTCCCTCATTTCCTTGACATGCTGGATTTGTGAGAAGCAGAAATTATATTTATGTGTAACAGTGAAAAAGACTGTATCCAAGACTGGGGAAGTCTTGCATGGCAGGTCAACCATGCAAGAACATGCTCTTTTTCCATGCTAAGTCAATGAGATAGTGGGCCATCAGCTGCTAAATACAAAGAACTAGTTGTTTCTGGAATCCTTCCTTTTTTTATTTTTTTTTTCTTTTGGCATGCTTTACTTAATGTAACAGCTACAAAGAAGCACAAGGGGTTCAGCAACATGTCTTTGCATGTGGAAAAAAGGAAATGATGTGCCTGAGAGGAACTGCCTGGAGACATAAGTGTCTTCAAAGGAGACAGTATAACCAGAGGTGTTGACAGGAGCACAGATATAACCAGTACTGTTGCATAGCTGTGTTTACCGAAGAGCAGATGCGTGTCATCCACACACAGGATAGTTGGGGGTATGAAGCGCTACCAGAGCCCTTTGCTTTCCCAGCTGAGCAAACCAAATTGTATTTGCCGCGAGTAGGGGCATACTAGGAATAAGACAAAACTGTTTTCAGGCTTGCTTCTGGTATCCGTGCAAGGAAAAGTGTTGGTAGATCTTTAGAGGTAACAGATACAGAGCAGAGAGGCCAGTAGTACAGCCATAGGAAGAAACAGACAGTTAAGCCTTTCTAGACCTGCAATACAATATAAAATATGCAAGAGTTCATTTATCAAGGTAACTGGAAAAAGGATACAGTCGCTTCCCTCTAAAGTGACCTGCAGCTTCTGATTTTGGTGGTGCAGCCTACATTTTCGTTGCTACATAGATCACAATGGCTTTGAGGAACTCTAGAGGGCAGAACTGATCATTAGGGCAAGCGCTGTTTGTTTGTGTGCCTTGTCACCCGCAACAAGCCTCAGAGCCTAGGCTCCCTACGGTGGCTTACTGAGGGGTTCTTTTTGTGTTAAGGACATCAAGCAGCTAAGTTTATTTCTAGATTCAAACACTTAAAGTGAAGCTGCATTTCCAGAAAAATTCACACCTGGCTTCGGTTTGTAGCTTTTTGTTTGTTTCTTTTTGGATTAACTGTCTCTGTACTCACCAGTTAACTGAGCAGGATGAACTGCCACCTTTGTTTTAATTGCAGTAAATCCAGACGGAGCACTGAAATCTGAACAGGACTTTATACCAGTATTTCACCATGCTGATAGCCTTAAGTGAGAATTTGGGCCCCTAGAATTGTAAGCCAGGAAGGACAGGGCACACTGCAGAGGAGAAACACAAGCGTATGTTCACGTAGCCTGCTGCAGAAAGCGAGCACACGCGCTTACTCTGCATTGGCCGTCCCTGAGGCAAAAGCATGCAAGTCTTTCCCAGATGAAGGCATAGCTAGGGGAGGTAGGGATGTATTTGTACTGTATTTGTAATAAACCAGACCATGAAGGCATTGTTGTTGTTTGTTTGTTTGTTTGCTGATTTCCTTCAGAATAATCCCCCTCATGCTGTCTCCCAAGTAAAATGTTAAGTCCCCAGTCTCTGCACAGACCCCATGATTACTTAAAGCAAGTGTTAAAGCAAGAGTAAATAAGCTGCATAATAGTTACAAAAGAAAAAAAAAAAAGAAAAGAAAAAAGAAAAAAAAAGAAAAAGGAAAAAAAAAAGAAAAAAGAAAATAAAGTTTACATTATCTGCAACCCCCAGTGATGCATATTGCTTGAGACCCCTTCATTCCCTTCTGTAGATGCTACTGTGTTATTCTTTGATACAGAGTGTATCCACGTTAGTGTTTTAGTTCAGACCAGAAGCATCCTTTTGAAGTGAATGTCCTGACCATCCCCACTCACTGCACTGCAATTTGTGTCATGAAAAAGCTTTAGGCATGTGAATTCGATTCCTTCCAGACGAGTCTAAACTGGAAGACAATCTCCAGGAGAGTGTCTAAGGCACTCCAACTATTATAAAGCTTTCAGTCCATAGGCCCAGTCTAGAGCTAGTCCCAGGTAAAAGTCCCAAAATTAAAATATTCAGATGCCAGACCCTCAGCTCTAACCATTTTACTCTGCAGATCTCCTGATAATGGACTGTTGCTTGTTAATGTAGACATGCTTTTGCATAGCACCTCTCTTCTGCTGTTTTAGATGAAGAAAGCTCAGGCCAGCATAAAGCACCCCCAGCAACACCAGGTGAACAAGCCAAATTATGGCCAAGTTGCATATGTACTTTAAGGACTTTGTTCTCAAACAACAGTGCTAAATAAAAAAAGTCCGTTTTGAACCATGAAGTTTGGCTTCTCAGGTGACTTTCAGATGTGGCCCAGTGTATATCTGGCCACAGATATACAGTGCAGCCTTGTTCTTTAACATCTGTGGAGATGCTGCTGTTTCAGATTCTTCCACTATTCTTCTACTTGTCAAGTGATGAAGTTTTTTCTGAAGTCTAGCTTCAGCTTTCCTTTTCTTAGCTTGTCGTCTTCATAGCTCCTTGTCTTTCCACGTTCTTAGCTGGAATAAGCTCCTGCTTCCTTCTTCTGTTAGTCATTAGCCTGAATTTATTTATAGACCATGATCGCAGCCTCTATGGACTGACATACATGCTACGCTTGTATGTTTGCAAAAGCAAATGAAAATTTGTCAGCAGTGCACAAGAGTAGTTTTATTGTTTTGTGACTGGCTCCTCAACTGGATTTTTGTGCAAAGGATCATGCATGGCAGTGGCAAAAGCCCAAAGCTGAAATAAGTAAAAGAACTCTTTTTCCTGTCTGTGTGTAAGGCTGGCCAGGGAATAGCTGCACCTTGCTTTGGCTGGGTTGAGAGGGTTTATTTTCTTATAAAGATGAGGATTCTGTTTCCAAAACTAATATTTTGTCCTACAGTTTTTGGGTACCTGATTTGTTGGCACAATCAAAAGTTAAGTTAACAAAACTGAATATTCCTAAAGATCTTGCTTATTATTGAATCTTCCTCTTCTAGAGTAACTGAATTAACTGGATATGAGCCCCAAGATCTGATAGAAAAAACCCTCTACCACCATGTTCATGGCTGTGATGTGTTCCATTTACGATATGCTCATCATCTGCGTAAGTAAAAAGAATGCGAGACTAAAATTTATTAAGCAGAGTGAGAAGTTTTGCAGGCAACAGGCGCTACGCTGGAAAGTAAAGAGAGCTTTCCAAATCTTGACTGGAGCTAGATTTTCAAAAGTGCTTGGTTATCACTTAAGGAAACCATTACTTCTGCAAATAAGCTAGATACTTAATATGCTGTGCTTCTGAACAAATATATCTGGCCACTTTTATCTTTGACAGAGAAGGATCTGAGCTCTTTTGAAAATGTGAACTTGATTGTGGGTGGTGAACTCCTGGAGGAAAAAAAGAAAATACAAAAGAGCAAGTGAACGAGCAAGAGGGGAAAATCTGGACTTTACTATCCTCTGTTATTAGAAGAAAAATTATGCAACAGCTCCCCATTCCTCTGAAACATGTTAGTAATAATCAGCCCATGTTTGACGTGAATGCAAACCCAAAAAATCCTGAGATGAATGTTCATTAATAGCATGTGGATGAGGTTTGGAGAGTGGAGTGTCAGGAAAAAAAATTACACATTTAATAATTCCCCATCTGCCAACAGAGACACTAATCATATCTTCAAACATCTGGATTTGGGAAGTAGTTCATTCAGTAGCACATTAATTTGAGAAGCAAATTGAGGGAATAGCTGAAATCTGGACTTGGCTCAGTCTGCTGCAGACCATACGATGCAAAGATGAAATCCAAAAACCAATGTCAGTGAATTTTTTTCCAGATTGCTCCTGTGGGCTGAAAGCAGCCAGAGTCAAATCCTTCTTTTAGGCTTCCTGAAGGAGAAGGTAGTTGGTTCTTCCCCTGACTCTGTGCTGTTCATGATTTGGAATATAAAGGAGGATGTAATTGTGTTTGGCACAAATCAGTGCTGAAATTCCAAGTACTGAATTCTGTTGATGTCTGTGTGTACTACACCTGCAAAAGCAGAAGTTGATCTTTACAGCAAGTTCATATTTACCAAAACACTGTTGAAGATTTTGAGTCATTATAAACTGAAACTAGAATGATCAGGACACACTGTAATGTCCCATCGGGGGCATCCTTTTTGTGGTGCTAACTTCTGCATCTGATTGTGAATGTTGACCTGTACAAAAATCACTCTTTTTTTTTTTTTTCACATAACTGTTTAAAATACCTATGTGAGCCATTATATAGATGCTTCCAATATAGCCACAATCATCTCTGGAAAACAGTTTATCCATTTTAGAGCAGAGTCAAGTCTGTGCTCTGAGTGATAGAAGACTTGTACTTTGGCTACTAGTTTGATCTCTGTAGGACTGGAGTTTTAAATAGAGCCACATCATGTTTACTGACTTAAAAAAAAAAAAAAAAACCACACACACAGAAAAAAAAAAAAAAACATTAACCAAACAGAATAACTGGAAGCGGTTCTCTAGATACTGTACTTGAATTACAAAGATAAATTACTGTAAAGTTTAAAATCAGAAGAAAAATATGAGACACATGCATAGAAGTTTATGAAAGTTTCAAAGCAACTAAATGCCAAGAAGCAAAAAAAATAATGGCTAGCGCTTGGGCAACAGTAGGAACAGTGCAGAATCATGGTCAGAATACTAAGTAATAGGAATTATTAAAACAGATGTAAAGTGTACAAACTTCCTCTGGGGAGCACTGTTATAAATCCCCCACCATCCATCAGCAAATGTCTGAGGAACATGAACAGTAAAAGGTTGGCAGGTTTGACATACCATTGTATAAAACAATCTGATGATTAAGTGTCATCTGATGAAGAAATCTGGAGAGAAACATCTTACACCTAATAAAGGTATTAAGAAAAAAAGGAAATAATAGCAACCCTAAAATAGGGTAACCAATTGCTCTTTCTAAGAGGAAAAAAATCCCAAACCAAAGACCCGAAGCTAGTGAACTTTGTTAGGCAGCACAGAGAACAAAACAAAGGAAACAGTGAGGGGAACAAATTAGATGGAATATAACAAAAACATCAGGCTATGAGGAAAATGTAGATGTGAATATTTGCCTAAGGTGTGCTGGCAGCAAACAGCGTTTCCTGTTTTAAACATTTGATTTGCTTCCAGCTCTATGAAAAAGCCTCTGACATTTGAACTAGCGTTATTTATTTCCATAGCACCATCAATATACACAGTGTTTTCTCTGCAACAGAGGAAATGTGGCCACACAAATAATGACTCCTTGCCTTTTAGAATCTTGCATTCTAGAAGACAGGATAGTGAAGATGTTCCAAGACAGACAAAATATTCTTCTATTCCAGTACAGACAAACTATTTTTCTGGCCTCAGAGAAATCCCTTCATTTGTACCGTCATCTCTCTGCGAGGAGGATTTTGTGCATCCCACATGTTGTTGCATCATTGCTCTTCCCACATTGTAAACTCTTACAAGAATCACATCTCTGTGCCTTGGCAAGACAACCCACAGCCCCAGCTGATGTCACCACCAAAATGTTTTGCTGCTTCCTGGAAGTCAACCTATGTATTTATAGAACCTATCTTATGGGAGAGCACAGTTTACTGTCCATGGCATTGAATCTGCTTTTGCTCCCCTGGCAATCAAGTCTTCTGGCAGAGCTGCACTAGTTTTTAAAGGGGCAAAAGAACTGTAGAGGCTGCTAGGGCACCATCCACTGACCGCACTGCCCGAGGGCTGGACCGATGACATGCCAGGTTGCTTGCTCCAGGGAAGCTAAAACAATAACTGCTGCGAGCGTGGAACCAAGTCCATTTCTCTCAGTGGTATCTTGAAGCACAGGCTGGCAACTCCCAGCCACATGCCTGCGAGCTTGCTGGAGCCTTTTAAAATAGCCATCTACGACAGACCAGAAGGACCAGCCCAGCCAGCCCAATGCCTTTTTCAGCTTGCCTGCTAAACCAGGAGGGAACCACAACAGAGGAACACCCAGTTACAAATGGCACATCTCAGAGCCAAGGCTAAAGCCACTGAATCCTCCCTGTCTGATTGCAGCGGAGGCCACCAAGAAGTCTGAGCCTGCAGAGATCATCTTGGTAGTGGATTTACCTCACTCCCATTTCTGAGGTTTCCCAATCAGCATCAAACAGGATAATTTAACAAAGGGCCAAATGGAAATTGATTTCATTTACTGTATCAGAAGCACAGCTACTGTCCCTTAGCCAAGGTCAGACTTTCCCCAGATTGCTAAAAATGCAGGAGACATGGAGTCTTCCCCTGTCCCAGGAGAAATATTGGTTTATCCATATAATTATGAAGGAAAGCTGAATGCTGTAGTCCTCAGCGGTTTTCACATCTTTTAAAATACTGTCTTAACTGGAGAGCTAAAACAGGGATTAAAAAAAAAAAAATCAGCTGGAGTGAAAAGTCAAAGCACATGGAAGAACTTTGTGATAGCTAGTGAACCATAAGAGCCTTAATTTCCATTTTGGAAGATTGAGGACACATAGCAATAAAAAAATGTTAGATGATCTAGGCCAAAATGTAAGCATCATTTGCTAGGACTGGACCATTTTGATTATAGAACAGCAAGAAACATTGTGATTCCATGGCACATAGCTGGTTATTAAAAAATATTTTTAGAATAGGCTTATTTGACATCATTACACTGAATTGTGAGTAGCAGATACAACACCTTTACCTTTGAGTGATATATTACACTTAAAGAGTATATATGTCTATATATTTTGTGGGTGTGTTTACAAAATTATATACATTTTCCCCATGATTTTTTTTTAATATCTGTATATATGTCGCCCCTCTCCCTGCCTCTCCACAAGTATTCTGTGTAGACATGAAAGCATGAGAAAGAACACCTACAGGCATGAGGCAAAAAGCTGATATATGAGAGACTTCAAACTCTAAATAGTAGTGGATTGGTGTTAGCGAAGATAGGTTTTTGAACCTCCTGCAAGATGTTGTTATTTATCTTGTTGTTTTCTGAACAAACGGATCCCATATCCAGTGATGGAAGGAGAACTGACACTTCCAGAAAGACCTGTCTGTAGTCATTTAGTAAGAGCCTGATTTTCTCTGGGAGATTAATTGGATTTGAAGAAAAGTTTTAAATATGTTGTGACTTGCACAAGTGGACAGGAGAGTAAACAGTCCAGAGAAAGGACCCATATGCAACAGACTTAAAGTAATTTTAACCAAGAACAAAACCTCTTGCTCTTCTGTTTCTGTCTTCCATTGGACTATTTACATTATCCACATTATTGCAGTTTCTGATTACTATTGAAATTACAAACCCACACTCCCCCAAGTAAAAATGAACAAAAAAACGCCAACCCCAGTGACGACTGATAGCCATATAATTAATTAGCAATCTAAACAAACCCAACAAGATTATGCACTTTTTTTTTTTTCTCAATTTAACACTGGATGTCCTTCCTGTCGGAAGAATCTCCTATGAATACTAATTATAAGGCCGTATATTTCAATTTCAAGTGATCATTTGTTCTGTTAGAGTTGGCTGAAAGAGGAAACTGGTGTTTGATTGACTTATTGTGTATTTGCTTCTGCATCAAGAATGTATACTAACAGAACAAAATTACAGGGAGCTTTGCTAATGAGTTCAGTGTAGTATAAACCCTACATTGGAAAGCAGTAATTCCATTTATTTATCATATATTACGCAAAGCTACAAGGAACTGCTGCTATTGATCCCTTTTTTTTTTTTTTTTTGCAGTAGTTTGAGTATCAAGATCAATCCCTTATTTCCTAATTTAAAATAAGTAACTGATTGTATAGGAGAGTACAAAGGTGGAGTTTCCTAAAGACATGCTTCAGGGTCACACAAGAGAAAAAGAATCTTTGAAGGCTGAGAATTATCTTCTGGTGAATCATTAGATAAATGCCTGGCACTGAACCAGAAAGATTTGTGGCTAGATTAAATATTCAAAGATGCTGCGCTGCTCCTATTATAGCATAGCCTTATGCCAAAACATCTTTATTCACAGAGAATCCAAGCTGGTGTTTAGAGGATTACATTTCTAGTGAAATCTATCCGATAACTGATTCGTCTCTCTGTCCCTGTCTTTATTTGTGTGCTTAGAACCAAATAGCATTTTAATTTTGCTCTTTTAAATCAACCTTCAAAATGTGGGGCTTACAGATGAAAAATCATAGCATAAAATCCACTGCAAAATACACAATTATCTTTCAAGCTATAAATATCTAAAGTGCTTCCCAAATACGCTGGAAAAATTCTAGACAGTTGTGTTCACTTCAAAGTACTTTTGCTGCCTTGAACTTCTCATTTTCAAGTAGAAGATTAGAAACTGTAAGTGTTTTTGCAGAATGTAAGCAAAAGAGAGCAGGGTGAACTGGAAAAGAAGGAAGACAAGCCTTAATAGTTCCGAACGTATTATTTGTAAACAACAATGTGACAATGTGAAACTATGTAAAAGAGTAGGACACATACCTTTGCAGGGAAGCTATCTAAAATTGGGTGGGAGAAGGAAGTCTAAGAGAGGGGAGGAGGGAGAAAAGTCCCTCCCTTGCAAATAAATCTCTCCAGGAAGTGGTCACAAGTCCAAGCAATGTGAAGTGCTTTTTTGTATTTTATTCACAGTGTTGGTGAAAGGCCAAGTCACAACCAAGTACTATCGACTACTGTCCAAGCATGGAGGCTGGGTTTGGGTACAGAGCTACGCTACCATTGTGCATAACAGCCGTTCATCACGGCCTCACTGCATAGTGAGTGTCAATTATGTCCTTACGTAAGTCAAAATACTTTGTACCATTACGTGTTATCAGTAATTGATTCATTACTAATTAAATACTTTAAGTTTGCTTTACTTGTGTCTTCCAGTATCATTCTGTGTCTGCATGTTACAGCCACGTTTCTCTCCTCATGTCCTCCCTCTTTTAGTTACAGAGGCACATTGAGCTAGAAAGAGCTAGTATTTTTGATTGTTGTTTTATATACCATATGCTTGAACGTGTAGTATCACTGGTAGCTATTTGTGTTAGACCTGGACCCTGGTTCTGCAATTGACAGCAGAACTGCAGTGGTGCTGTCCCAACACGGCGAGAGCTACGGCTACCCAGTAGGAGTCACAGTGTCATTTTGCGAGACAGAAATGGTAGTAAGCGTTACTCCTTGCAGGGATGGGTGAATCACCAAGGATTCCCTCACCTGCCTCGGGCTGCACAGATACGCAGGGTGAAACTACGTTCTCACAATGGCAAGCAGCTCCCACTGAGCTTGTGAACGTACAGAGGTTTGGACCTACAGTTTATGAATTCTGGTTCAAGTCATGAGGGTGCTACAAAATTCCTATCTTGACATAAACCTGAGAGAGACAGAAACCCACATGGAATAAGAGAGATAAGTAATAGTGAAACAGATTGTGCCTGAAAAGACTATCTGTAAAAAAGAGATAGCGGGCACCCCTTGTGTTGAACAACAGCAGAAAAAAGTAGGGAACTACACACCCTTTTGTCTAGACTTGTCCATTTCTTAACTGGCTTGAAAGTAAATTGTGTTTGCATGATGTTTGTGGTAGGGTCATGTGTGTTTGCATATTATACTGCTGTTTCTAGCAACCACGGGGTGTTTCCTTAAACTACCTGAAGTAGGTATGCAGCCCTAGACACATTGCCCACTGCTGCCCTCATTCCCGTATGGATGTGAGAGCCAGTAGCACTAAGGAAAGACTCAGTCCTGCAACCTGCTTGAGTCTCTTGAGCTGGGGCAAGTGATTTGAGTAAAAAAGAGGAAACTGTGCCAGGGACATAACGGCATACTCTTTGAATTTACTTCTGGGTTATTCACCACCAAAAAGTGATGGAAATGAGGTCTAGATAGGAAGTGAGAGAGAAGTAGGGTTTTTTTCTAGTTATCCTTTCAAAAATACGATCCACTGTTGCTGCTGAGAAAACAAGGGGAGACCATTTAATCATTGGAAATACATCAATTAATGTTTCAATAGATGATCCACAGTCTGCCCTTGATTTGTTTTTTAGCCTCTTTTGTACAAAAATCTGCCCTGTGTACAAGTACAAATGAACAAATCAGAGGAGAAACGACAGTCCAGAGACCGTCAGAAAAAACAATATTGTAGCTCCTATGGCTTAGTTACAAGGACAGTGCGCTGACAGGAGAGGAACATTGCTCCTTTTCCTCTCCTCAGAGCAAGCTGTGAGAGCCAGGAAAGAGACCAGTTCTTGACTGAGGAGGAGACAGATGAATTGATCTGTGTCCTCCTACCAGCTGACATGGCTGTGATTCCAAAACACAGGGTGCCACGGATGGCTGAGAAAAAGTTGGAACAGCTTAGGTTCAGAGAGCAGGGACATTTAATGCAAGGAAGTTAACTCTGTTCCCAGTGGAATGTTTGTGATAGACTCCTGTGGAAACAGACTAAAATTCACTATCTGCTAGCATCCCCAGTCTAACATTGCAGACTCAATGAAAATCTTGGAAGAATGACAACATTGTGAAAGCTAACATGTATTTTCAAAGGAGCTATTTTGGATCTGTGTGGTATGTTTGAGCATGTAATTTATTGGACTGTTCTTTTGCAGAGATATTGAGTATAAGGAACTTCAGTTGTCACTGGACCAGGTTACCATTTCTAAGTCACAGTTTTCATGCAGAAACTCAGTATCTACCTCGCAGGAAACAAGGAAAATAGTAAAACCCAAAAGTAATAAAATGAAGGCAAAACTGAGAACAACGCCTTACCCACAACAGGTAACTTTTTCAGCAATATTTACCTACCAGTTATTATGGTGGAGTCCTTGGGCCAGGACAGAGACCCTCTGGAACTGAACTTACTGTAAAACTGACTACGGTATGCTCTGCTGCAGGAGCTCCCTTGTAGGCCAGAATACAACGAAACCCTTATGTTCTTGGGGTGCACAGCACAAGAAGTGCAAAACAGCACTGTCAAGTGATGCAAACAGGAAGACTTGTGGATTTGGATGATGTGAATTACTTTGAAAAAAATATATATTTTCTTGGTTAGAAGAAGAAAACAATTCATTAAGGACAGCTGTGCTGTGAAAATTTGAGCTAGTGTAGCACACATCTCATTCACTGTTGATGTGTAGAGTTCTTAATGTCACATAAGTACTGGCAGTTTCCCTGTGCTGGAGAATGTTTCATAAAAAGGAATCCTAGCAAACAGATCAATGAAGTAGGATTTGTAATATCTGTCACTGTCACTGGGTGAGCTAGAACTAGATGCAAAAGGAAACTATGAAGATCATCCATAAAACAGGGTTGGTGAGACTGATGATCACCATGAGACATTTTGAGACTTTGCAAAGAATATTGTTGGGAGGGGCTACTATTACCTCAGAAAAACACTGAATGCACCTAGCACATACACTTCAGTCAAAACATCATATTCATGGTCTGCAACTCCACTTATCAGTAACTTCCTGTGCTTTGCAACAAACTTATGCCCTCTGGTATTTGCAACTGCCTACACTTACTAGCTAAAATCCAACCAGCAAATTATCAAACAAACCCTTAACATTAGGATGACAAAATTGTTCTTTGTTCACATGTTAAGTGAAGGTAAGGTATAGTGAAGACAAAGAATATTAAATGCACTGGTAAGCCAGTCCCTCTAGCCAGTGAGATTGCAGTTCAAGGAGGCCCAGCTTTGGGCGCCTGTATGATATGTTATGCGGTTTCATATAAAAGTTAGTCATTTAACTCTCTTCCCCTCCTTTTTTTTCTTTCCCCCAGCAATACAGCTCATTCCAAACAGACAAACTGGAATGCAGCCAGGTGGGAAACTGGCGATCCAGCCCTGCAGTGAACGCTGCCACCATTCAAGAACAAAACTTCCATTCAGAAAACAGTGAACTTTTATATGCCCCGTCATATAGCTTGCCTTTCTCTTACCATTATGGACACTTCCCTGTAGATTCTCATGTCTTCAGTAGCAAAAAACAAATGCTGCCTTCTAAGTTTGGGCAGTCTCAAGGAGCACCTTGTGAAGTGGCTCGATTTTTCTTGAGTACGCTGCAGACAAATGGAGAATGCCAGTGGCATTATGCCAACTCCTTGGTACCCAACAGCCAGTCACCATCCAAAAACCTTCCTGAGCAGCCAGTGAACATCATCAGACATAGTCTCGCACAGAGTTATGAAGGTGGGTGTCACTTTAAAAAAAGAAGAAAACAAAAAAAAAGCTGTGGGGTGTCTGGGAAATATTTGTAATTGTAGTTTGAAAATAGGAAATACAAGATGCTTAGGAAATGCAGAAAATCAGAAACAGTGAAATGTATCATCCAGTATGTTTATAGTATTTACATGTTTATCCTACTTCCCTTTACCATAAGCACTTGATTAGGAGTATTAGGAGGGAAGGAACGCCATCCAGAGGGACCTTGACAGGCTTGAGAGGTGGGCCTGTGCGAACCTCATGAAGTTCAACAAGGCCAGGTGCAAGGTCCTGCAGGGTCAGGGCAATCCCAAGCACAAATACAGACTGGGTGGAGAATGGATTGAGAGCAGCCCTGAGGAGAAGGACTTGGGGGTGTTGGTTGATGAAAAACTCAACATGAGCCAGCAATGTGCACTTGCAGCCCAAAAAGCCAAGCATATCCTGGGCTGCACCACAAGAAGTGCAGCCAGCAGGGTAAGGGAGGTGATTCTCCCCCTCTACTCTGCTCTCATGAGACCCCACCTGGAGCACTGTTCCCAGGTCTGGGGCCCCCAGCACAAGAAGGACATGGTCCTGTTGGAGCAGGTCCAGAGAAGGGCCACAAGGATGGCCAGAGGGCTGGAGCACCTCTCCTGTGAAGACAGGCTGAGAGGGATGGGGTTGTTCAGCCTGGAGAAGAGAAGGCTCCAGGGAGACCTTATAGCGGCTTTTCAGTACCTAAAGGGGCCTCTAGGAAACCTGGAGAAGGACTCTTTATCAGGGAGTGTAGTGATAGGACAAGGGGTAATGCCTTTAAACTAAAAGAGGGGAGATTTAGATTAGATATTAGGAAGAAATTCTTCCCTGTGAGGGTGGTGAGGCACTGGAACAGGCTGCCCAGAGAAGCTGTGGATGCCCCAACCCTGGAGGTGTTCAAGGCCAGGCTGGATGGGGCTTTGGGCAACCTGGTCTAGTGGGAGGTGTCCCTGCCCACGGCAGGAGGTTGGAATTATATGATCTTTAAGGTCCCTTCCAACCCAAACCATTCTATGATTCTCTGATTCTATTATCAAAGCATCAGTTGCAAAAGTGTATTCACCAGAATCACTTTTAGAACAGGTCAGAGATACCACCTCCTTTAATACTGGCACAGTTTGCCTTCATACTTTGCACTGTCAGAGTTAGGTAGTGGAATTACTCAGGTAAGTCATTACTGAAGTCAGAAAGAAACAAATGCACTTCAGTCCACATACAGAAATTAATGTAAACATGATCTGTTTTCATAAAAATTCAAGGTTGTCCTTTCTGAATATGAAGCCATTCTGGATGTCAGTACCTTACAGTTACTACAGGGAATGAGTAAATGAAATGCACTTCTTCCTGCTTTATATAAAATGTCTTCAGTGCTCCTCCCTGATCAACTGCATCATGTCTCTATACAGATGGTCAGCTCAAACACTTTGAAGGAAGCACTGAAGACATTGACTTCTCTGAAGTGGCAACCTATACAAAATAACCTTTCAAAGCTATAAAGTAAATAATGTAAACAAACTAAAGATACACTCTAATCCTTAGATCTCATATACATTACATCTATCTGCATGCACCATTTCGATTCTTTAAAAATCACCAATGAGGACTGACTGGTTGACATATTGTCATAAAGTTGGATGGAAACATTCCTTTCTTCTAACTTCATTATGGATGTGATGGAGGAAGCAGTAGTGAAAAATAATAATAATAAAAAAAGCTAGAAAAAATAGGCTCAAAATTCTCTGCATACCAGAAACAAGCATTTATTCACATAGGGACATGACATTAGATATCCCAGATCTGAAGGGAACATCTGCAGATGTTAAAATATGAGCTTGTTACATAAGAGAGTAGGTGGTATCAGACAATGAATGTGCCTCCCACAAAACAACTTCTGTGCAGGGTTTTGTCCTTCACAGGACCATTTGACGTCACCTTGCTGACTGTCACATTTTACTTTATTGTGTTGTATTTAGGTCGAAAATAAGCAATATTGAAGCTTCTCTTACAGCCTAGCACAGGTTGATATATATATATATTTTCTTTCTTTCTTTCTTTCTTTCTTTCTTTCTTTCTTTCTTTCTTTCTTTCTTTCTTTCTTTCTTTCTTTCTTTCTTTCTGAGCCCGTGCTCCTCTAATGTGTTGGCTTCCTTTTACTGCTGTTGTGGGCTGGGTGTGAAAAGGAGTAGCTTTAGACCACTAGAGATGGGAAGTGGTCATGACACCAACAGCCTGCTGGAGTTCAAGAAGCGTTTGGACACCGCTTTCAGACATAAGGTCTGATTTTTGGGTGGTCTTGTGTGGAGCCAGGAGTTGGACTTGATGATCCTTGTGGGTCCCTTCCAACCTGGGATATTCTGTGATTTTATGGGATGTTTTAGGAATGGTTTTGTCCTTTCTGAAGATGCCATATCTTTGTGGATGAGAAAGAAGTTATATCTTTTGAGGATAAGTATAAGGATTAAAGTAAATTACCCTCAGTAATTCTGCAGGAACAAAGCTATCCTAGGTGTACAGACGTCAGCCCAGTTTTTCTTCTCTGCTTCCAGACTAATGGATGCTGTGAGACTGACTGAGAAAATAGATCCACCCCTGGGTGCTCAGAGGGTGCCATCAGATACACTGAGAATGGACATGGAAAGAACAGCCTGTTCAGAGAACAGTCTGTAAAATTGACCACGGCCATAAAATTTGCCAGAAAACCCAGTGAGCACAGCAGCAGACAAGCGATTTACCATCGGTGGGTTGATGTGGGCAGATAACCCCCAGTAAATAAATGAAGCCAGAAGGATTCCACATGAATACTATTAAATGTCTTTAGAGAAAAAAGTTCCCAACAAAATGCTGTAAGCAGCTGCCGGTATTTTTCAGTTTCATCATGCATGTGTATCTCACCTTTTCCTCATGACCAGGAAAATGGAGCTCTGATACCAGCAGTTCTTACTTGCGATTCTACTGGTACTTAAGCTTTTGTTGCTGAAGTTGGAATATGTGGGTTCTCTTTTGAGCAGAGATGTATTTTAATGGATGCTTAGCTATTAGGCATTTGATGTAAAGTGACTTGATACAATTAATTCTCCACAAGATCCCTTACCCTTTTACTATTTAGGAAGGAAAAAAGAAAATGGTAAAACTCAGGCCTGGTCAGAGTTCACTGCTGGAGTTAACACACAGTGCTAAGAATGGGGAGAGAAAGGCAGAGCCTCCATTGCAAACAAAGGATTTATCTCTAATTGTTCTGGAGTTTGTTTCCTCCTGAGGTAGAATTAGCCCTGTTGTACTTTTGCAGAGACTGCTGGCAGAAGAGAAATCTGGACCTTTGGAAGCAACTTTTTGCTTCAAATTGAAAGGGGCATCTGATCTTCCTTACATTGTCAACTGCTGCTTTTTCCAGTGGTTCACTGAAAAACTGACAGCTAGTAAGCTTCAAAGCAGAGAGGATCTGCTTAGCATCATTATCTTCAGTCCAAAGGCAATGCCAAATACGACATCTGGCAGCCGGGTTGGATGCTAGGGCTATTCCACATCACATCCATAGAGGCATCTGCCAAAAGTGCCGTAGGCCAGAGACATTTTTCACTATGGAAAATAGTTTCTTTTGGAGAGATCAGAGATTTTAAGATGATCATGCCAAGCCATCAAAGCTCTGGAAAAGCACGTAGCAGATAAAACTGCCTGCAAATCAGATGCTGCCACCTCAGAATCTGGTTTCAAAGCTTCTTCCACTTTTTTGCAGCTGGCCTACTCATCAGTAAAGAAACTCTCTTCAGAGAAGGCAACCATCTTCTTAGTCAGGGATGTTCCTTTGTACATTTGAATGGATGCATTACTACCGTGGGTACCAGAGTATTCACGCTTCTCATAAGTTATGCTGTTGGCCAGTCTACTATCTGTAGCTTAGTGCCACAATTCATGCCAACACTCAGGCAATCATGAAGAATAGTAAGGATATCCATGAAAAGGCTCTGGTCTACCTCCGCCCATCTCCCCAGCCCCCTCAGCCCACCTCCCCAGGTTTTACTTGTGAAGAAATATATGACTTCTTCCTTGACAAATGTAATCCCCTAGAGGTAAAGAGGTCTTGAAGACCATGTTGTCTTACTATTGCTTTTGGAGGGAGAATAACGGAAAAAATAGTAATTACAACATCAGCCCATGCCTCGGAAAATTCACAATTAGGGTTCAGAGCAGGACACAGAGTGGATATTGAGCTAATCTAAAAAAAATTCTTTGACATGGACAGTGTTAAGATCTGTTGTATCTCTGTGTTGTTTGACAAAGAGGAATATCAGCACACCTTTGTGACACAGGAGTGTGTGACCTGAGCACAACACAGCGGCTCTGCTGGTTGGTCTTCAGCAAACCTCGGACTGATGAGTAATTGCTCCTCTTCTCTGAAGGCCCTCCAGTACCAAGGATTAGGAAACATACTGAAACATCACGGATTAGAAAATGTACTGACACATCACGCAGCACATGTAAACATTCAAGTGTTGGCATATTATTATCTTTTCAGAACATGTAGTAACTGTCAGGAGTACACTCTTCTGAGATTAATGTAGATCAGAAAGCCCAAGAAAGAAACATGCAAGACAAAGCATGCATGAAGAGGGCTTCAGCTGTATTGTAAAAACGGACAAGGTTTTCTAGAGATAGGATGCAAAACTCTCTGCTGATAAGGACTGCACACCTTTTGCATGAAGGTCTATTCAAAGTACCGGTCTTTCTTTGATTTAAGCTAATTCTAAGATGCCTTTCCTTCTTTTTTTTTTTTNAGACAGGGGCAATGAGAAAACAGGGAGCGGATCTACCTGTTAACTTCTTGGTAGAGAAAGACATGTTTGTGAATGAAATCTCTTTTCTGCAAGCATATTTCCATACTGAGCACCAGCTGATCCTTGACTGCGCTGTGTAAAGGTCAGGAGGGAATGCTCTTCACTGCAGCACCAGGCTAAACAGGGAAAAGGTTACTCCAGGATACCACAACTGTGCATAGACACGATGTCTTACAGACCAGTTCCTTCTAGAGCAGCCTTCCTGTCGCCATTTGGATGGTTGGATGCTGAACTCTGAGCAGGCTGCCAGGGGAGGGGAGCTCTCATCTCCGGATTTTCGCTCTACTTGCCCGAGCTGCACCCAGTGCGCAAGTGGGAAAGCAGAGCTACTTGGCAAGAATTAACTGACGTGATGCCTGCAGGACTGAGCTCGCTGCTGCAGTTGTAGGCTGCTATGAATTGGGCAGTGTAAGTAAGTAGGAAGGGCCTTCTAGAAAGCTGCTATCACTCGGGTATGACATACAGCCTGAGATGTGCAATGTCTCTCTCACAACAGCTGAGTTGCCCTGGCAGGGGAGTGGTCCAGAAAGCATTCCCCGTGCATGCACTGACTGCTGTGGCTGTAAAGCGTTTGCAGCGCTGGGGAACTTGCGGAATGCACAGGACCCTCACGCACCTGCTGAGGCAGGTACGCTGCCAACTGCCCGCGTGCCGGGTGGGTGGAAGCAGTCCTGGGATATTGCCCTTCCACAGAGCAATGGGTCAGCTTTCTGTTAATTTCTGTGTGAGAAAACTCCCCGCGAGGAGTCTTTCCCGGGGCACTCCTGGGTTCTTCTCTGTAAAAGGAAGACAAAAGCAGATTTTAGTCCAGCTCCACTAACTGTTCTGAATGTGAGCGGACAAAAACTACTGTGCTCTGTTGCACTGCAGACTTGCTTAACTGTCTGCTCTAACTCCACAAATGTGCTGACAACTTTAATGGAAGCCTGCAAACAATTAACCAAATGCTTACCTTCTTCCTCAACAACAGAGATGAAAACCATGTTTGAGACACAGGATAGAAAAAAAAAAGATAAGATCCTGTAAATCTCCAAGTATGCAAATTACTTCTTGGTACCAAGAAAGCAGCTATCAGCCCAGCAGAATTCAAGATTACAAAAATGAAGATAAAAAAAGTGTCCAACTGTTTGCCTTGATGCTTCAGCTTCTTACAAACGTAGGCTCTAAAAATGGAAAAGGACAATCTTCTGTTCAGGGATGAGAGTAGAGCCATAATGTAACAGTACTCCGCCAAGCAGTAAGAGAACAAACCCATGACTGCTGTGGAAGTGTCAAGTTTGGGAAAAACACCAAAACTAGTATTCCAGCTTAGTTAAGTCATGTTAGCTATACTTCAGCAACTCTTAGCATGGGTACTTATTTCATGGTCAGAATGCCAAAAGTGGAGTTAAAATTATAGAGGTATAATTTTACTAGTAAAATTTCTAAGTTATATGCAAGCATGTGGCTGAATCCCTGCTTGGATTTGTGATCTAAGAGGACCATTTTTCAAGAGCTGATGAGAATTCAGTTCACATAGGACTGCATATACTTCTTGGTACAAAAACGTCTGCATAGAAATTAAAAACAATAACTTGAAAGGTCGTTGCTTCTTGGAGGATGGTGGGTTGATCAAGAAGAAATTGGATCCAGATTCCTGTTTAAATTCTGGTGTTAATTATGTGGTGCAACTCCCTCTGAAATTAATGAAGCTGTGCATATAAAAAAAAGGTACAATTGAGCTATTTCTGCTTCCTCTGTTATACATGAAGGCTTTTCCAGTCTACTATAGCACAGGGAATATTTAATTATTAGCGGGTGCAGTTATGTCAGCAACTACTACAGGGGAACTCCAAAACTTTTAAGATGTTGAATAAAATTTTTAGAAAAACAGAAAATCCCTTTTACAAAAGGCACTTAGGTGTTCAGGACTTTCAGTGTGCATGACACAAAATGGAGCTTAGGTTTAATTTGAGAAATATGGTAAGTGCTTCATTTAACCTTTAACATAAAACTTTCAAATATGCCTTGTAGGGGTAGTATAACTGTCAAGCTGGTCATACAAGATATTCAGCACAAAAAAAAAATTAGTACTCACCTAATTTTAGCCATACTGCATGGGAGTAAAACAGTGGCTTTTTCTTTTATCATTTGTTGATAGATAGCACTGTACTGAAAGGAAAAGTTGTGTAAACCAAACAGAAAATTATAAAAACAATTCAAATTGCTGAATGAATTTAGCCACCATACAAAAGCTTCAGAGAAAAGATTCTCAATATATTTTAGAGAAGAAGTCTGAATAGAAATCCTAGGTTCAAACTCTCTTGAAAATTTAGAATTTAGCTTCTGGTTTTCAGTGCACACCCAGTTTAGTACTCCAGTATTCAAATGTGAACATTTTCAGTGTATATTGCAAATTACATTTTACATATTATACATACAGTTTCACTATATGAAAGTACCTTAAAAGCAGAGATTCAGCATTACTTTAGAAGTATTTCTGTTGCTTTTCAGTAGGCATTTTTAATATCTGATACCAGTTTTTCAAAGAAAAAAAGCAAAGCCTTTAACTTGACGCAAGTCAGTATCTAATACTATACACTTTCCTCTCCTTTCCTTACAAGGGCGAGTGCCCAGTATACTTCCACAGTGACAGGAAGGATAAATTCTGTTTTACTGTAATCATTGACATTTAGTAAATGTTACCCTTCCTTTGATAAATCATTTGTTGAGTTCTGAAAAGAGCTTATTAAGTCCAAGTTTTCTAAATAGTGCGTCACATTTCCAAATATTTAGTTCTTAGGTTTAGTTTCCTGATTTGACCATATTAATAATGACAGTGATTTATAATTATGCAGTCAAATAAACAATTGGGCATTTCATAGTAGCATGGAAAACATTTTCAGAATTGCTCAACACCGAGTGCCCTTCTGAATGATTTTTGACTTTTCAGTACTGTCTTAGAGAGACTTATCCAAAACCACTAGGGCAAATGGGAATGTCTCTGATGTCTTCAGTGGGACTTGGATCTGGCCCAAAACAAACGGGTATTAAAGGTCAGTTATAAAAAGTGTCAGAGTGTAACTATTATATGAGCTCGTCTTCAGTAATTAACGTGTTTTCTCTTTCCTGCAAGTGCCCATATCAAACAGAAGATACAACCAAGATGCTCTCTCTGACAACTTTACAAGCTGCACAGCACCCATGCCAGGCAGCAGATACAAAGAAGAGATTTATGATTCCAGCATCATGAAACCCAACAAAATAGAAAACAGGATTCAGCCACCTCACCATCTTATTAAAGAAGAAAACAAGTTAGCTTTTAACAGAGACCTGCAAGAAAAAATGAGCATTAATGAAAGTTCTTTTTCAAACTCAATAGCTAATTCCTTGCTGCCAAAATCAGAATGTTTCCAGTCTAAAGCTATAGGACAATTAAGTCATCTCCTCCCAGTGCCCTCAGTATATGAACAAACAAGACGGATTTGTATGAAAGAACCCAAATATGGGCATATTAGTCACCATGCTACAAATCTAGATGAACTGGACAGTGATGAGAGAATGACTGTAAAGCTTGATCATGACTCTGAAAGTGAGTGTGTGATGGATGTAAGACCCTCTGGACAAGTTCCATTTGTGCTTCTAAATTATCACCATGTTTTAGCTAAACACGGTACATTTCAGACTTCATCATGTACAGCAACAGGACATGTAGGAGAAAATTATGGATACAATTCTGAGGAAGTAAATACATTTATTTACAAAAACCAAAGCCCCTCATCAGCTTCTTCTCCAGAAACCCACAAGGAAACTGCACTACCCCATTATATTGGAACTTCTGTAATAATAGCCAATGGAAGGTGACGGTAGTAGAAAAGTATTTACATTTAATTGAGAAGCCAAACTGTAATGATTTCCAAAAAGCATGAGAAAACATGGTTACATTTACTGAGCATAGCTGAAGGTCAATGAGGGACAGACTTGTGTGTTCCTGGCAAGCCATGTGTAACAGAACCTTCAAGGTCAGGAAAAAAGAATACATCTAGCTTCAGTGCTTTGTTGTCAAAGATTAAGCTCTGGTGCCAGTGAGAAGACTTGTTACAGATCTTATTTTTGTTATTTTATAGTGTGCAACAAAATTAAATGATAGGTGTTATATGCAGAGATTTATATGAAGAACATTTTTTCCCTTAACCCCTCCTTCTCAAAATACATTCGTTTTTTTTTGTTTTGCTTTTTTTTTTTTTAAATCATTATCATAAACTATACACTCTAGTTTAGGTATTTTTGACAAACTGTGTGAAACCTTACATCAACTATCCACCCATGTGTTAAACATCCTGACAAATGAACTTTGTTTAAAGAGTGGTGATTTTTAGTATCTGTAATACAGTTGTACAAACCAAACAGAATTCAGTTTGGAACATGCTTATTTCTTAATTATCCAAAAGTTTTTTAAATAAATCAAATTTAGATTTGATTTATTTAACATAGATTTCAGTATGCAGGGATCATTACCACCACCATTTATCTTAACAAGGAATGATATGACAAATTAATACATAAAAAGATACATATTACAGGGTTACAGGTCTTGTCATGGCAAATTGGCACAAATCACATATTCCCCATAAAAATGTTGTAATAAGAAAAAGAAACTTCTAAAAAGTGTATTTCACTGATTATTCTGGGAGAAGGCCGTGTAGTTTTTCAAGCCAGCTAGTCAAAAATACATCTTAATAATAGCACCAGAAATGTTTTATTTATAGTCAAGGGAATAATGAACATTTACGCTTTATTTTAAACTTACTAGTAGCCTTCTGAAGTTTGAAAGGTTCAGTTTTTAACACACTGGACTTCCTTAGGCATAAATCTCATTGTCAACACAGAGGTAAGATTAATACCTGACTGATTCATGCACTTCACAAATTATGTCAGTGGACAATCTGAATAAAAAAAGTCAAAAGTCACTGCATAACCACAAGAAACAAGATTGCACCTGAAGTAAAGCAGGGTACGTCGATGTTTTGAAGTGAACACTTTGCACACATCTCAATTTGTGCCAATAAACTAGAAAGCAAAAAGCATACAGCATACATTTAAATTTTGTCCAGCCTATTAGGAGTAGATTTCCCTCCCTGTTTTTACTTCTTTATAAAGTTTGCAAACCTGGAAATAAGGAGACATACGGATCTGTGTGTGTTTTCCTAACAAGTTGGTCCAGTTTGTATTTCAACCACTTCCCCAAACATTCTTTGTGCGCTTTTGATAAAACAGCGAATGGCTCCCCACATAATGGGTGTAAATATCAACAATAAAGGTTTTTGTAGATCTGAGTCAGCCATAACTTAGCTACATTTCTTAGCCTAATTCAAGGCCAGTTTACATTTTAGAAACTTCCTCTTTCTTATCAGACTGTCTAAAGAGACCTTTCCTAAAGAAAATACTTACCTGTCTTGTGCAATATGGAAGAATACTTGCTCATGGATTGCACCTTGTCAGATAAAAATGTAATGAAATACACACTTTTTTAATTACACATTCTCCATCATATATGTACAGCAATAATATTCAGTCACCTCCTTGTATGTATGAATATTTATTGCTATGAGTAAACAAAAATACTTTTATCCCATTTGAAAATAATTTTCAGTAGTTTCATTGCTTTCGATTAAATGTTCAGCAGAGAAAGCTTTATTACGAAGCTAAATTCACTTGGAAGTCCACAGTTGTCTGACTTCATTTGCTAAAAAAAATATGAAAGATATCTTTCATGATAAATATAATCAAAAATAGCTAATCAGTCACTACCAGAATAGTGACCTTTTAGCAACAACAAAAAAACAGCAAAACCAAACCAACATATTCACTTTAATTGCACTCCTTGGTTCTTCTAAAGCTAGAGAAGGCATTTCTAGAGAAATGTTATGAGTGAGTATTGTTATCATTCTGACTTTATTAATTGATGAGACACAAGCTGGTTTTATAGTGGCTTTGTTTAATAGCCTTCCCTGACAGTGTTACTAATGAATGCACCCAACTTCTGAAAAGATACGATTATGCTAAGACTTGTATGTTAATTTTGTTAAATTAAAAACATACCCTATTAAGGAGTAACTGACATTGTTTGCATCATTAAAAAGAAACCTGATGCACAACTCTTTCATACTACACGTCTCTCCATACCTCATTAGTGGCATTGCTGCACACGAAGTCAATCTGGTGTATTTTTCTGTTCTTGTAAGTACTTCTCATAATAAAAACATGTTTTCAGGAACGTACAAATTAGGCTTCGGTTAAAAAACACCATTAATATTTTTCAGTAAAATACCACAAAATATTTTTCCAGCATCTAACTTGTTATTCACACTTCCAGGCTTTATTCAACAAGCCTGAGTAGAGGAGGTGTTCCATCACCCTCCCACAGATGTTTTGCAGTATATGATATTCAAATACATGAATTTTCCCTGCTAGGAAATAATGAATCAATTATGCATTCACATATGATAATACAGAGGAGGTTTTAGAAAAGATCTGTGATTAAAAAAGCAAATGTGTGAAACATTTTTCCTGCCATTCCAAAATAGAAACAGCAATTGCATGTTCACATCTGGAATGTGAGTAAATTATATTGAGAAAAATACGAGTTCAGACAGCGACTTTTAGTCAGTTAAACTACAGGTGTTCATAGTATACTGTTACTGTAGAATGTGGTACAGCTATTGACAGTGGCAAAGTTTTTAATAATTGGAAAAAAATATGTCATGTAAGTGGAGCGTGAATTGGAATATATTACGAAAAATAAGCTCCATTTATCTCCATCGTACTTATTTGAGCCAACACAGATACCTTTATCACAGATACCTTTATCATGCAACTTGATAGGATTTAAAATCTTGGGGGAGGTCAGACCTAGCAAGTAAAGTCTACACAGAATGAAAGAGAGAAAGAGAGTGACAGGGGTAATATTTTGCCAAAACATAAAGTTGGAAACGTTAATCCCATACTGATGTCACAGAAGTTTTTATCCTATTAATAGAAACAGCGCAATGTAAATAAGGTGGCAAGGGAACAGACTTCTCTCCAGCTTACAAACATGTAATTTCAAAAGGGCATTTAAGTAACTTAATGAAATTAAGCACAGAGGACTATAGGTGTAAAATCTGAGAATATATCACTGGGATAAAGTGGAAATGCTATTTTTATGAATGGGATACCTGCCAGAATATTAGTGTTTCTCTAAAAATCAAAAAACATAACACTAGGTATTTTTTCAACATTTCAGTCATACTTCAAAAGCAACACAGAGAAAATTTAATTTCATTTTTTTCCTGAACATTAGATTTTGCTTTTTTTATATGATGCAGATATGAGCTATTTGGCAAATGTAGGTGAAAAAGCACGCAAAACAAACAACCTATTAATGCTCAGAATTATATATGTATTCCCTAAAAATGTAAAGCATTTTTGCTTATTTATTATGTAAAACAAAACTGTTAAATGATAATAAAGCCCTGTAGCCAAAGGAAAAGTGAGTTTGATTTGTTTTTTTACTACAAAACACAAGATTTCACACGAATAACGTTGTATATTTGAAAATTTATTTCAATTGTAATACTATATTTGACAGCTAATGTAGCATAAAATACAAGGGTTTTATGTATTCTGTTTAAGCCACATGGCATTTTAAAGGAAGAGTCTTGGAGAACTGAAAATAACAGAGAATCACTAATGAAACAGCCTAATGCAAGATATTCAAATGCAGCATCAGTTTACAATTCTTCCCTGCAGTTCTTTTTTCTCAGTTGTTTGCTACATGATGACGCTCTGCTGCATGCTACCATTTTTTGACCTCTGTTCTTACCTCAGTCCAGATTTAATTTCTTTGGTGTCTGATCATTGCTGTGCATCAGTACGGTAACTTATGCATGCAAATGCTTCTATCAAGCCAGCTCCCCTCAGGAATGAATCAACTGTTTACAGCACAAATCTTTTCCACGACACCCACTAAGCTGTACTTCAGAAAAATTTTACATAGCTATTGTATATTCCAAAGTAGTTGCAGAAAGTAATTTTTTAGACTGCTGAAGTCTCATAGCTGGATCAGAAAAAGCAAATAAATAATTAAAAAAACAGTTTACAATTAATCAGCAGCATAAAGAATTAAATACTTTAATATTATTTCTAGATAATAGCCCTTGAAGTGTATTATATTTGCTGGACAGATTTTAACAATGCTCTGAAGTCTATAAAACCTTTTAATAGAAGTGAGATGTACTGCTTGATCTCTTACATGTTAAGCACATTATTACTTTTTCAAATCTTTGGAAACAGCATTGGTTCTGTCTGGACACAACCTGCTTACTCTTTCTGAACACAGACACATGCCAACACACCCTGCTTGCTCTGCAAAAGTTTTCATATCAATAAACAATCTCTACAGATATTTTCACAATGTGTAATGAGAAACGTTATAACAGTCTGGGAGAAAAAAAATGAAGTCACAGAAATATGGACACCATAATAAATGTTTTTTGAAAGCACTTCATCAAGAAAATAGTTTAAGATATGACATCAGCCTCACAATGAAAGAAGTGTTTTACTAATCTAGACATTTCAATGAAATTAAACATTTTCAGTGCATTACTTCTGGATCTGGAGATGTCTGATTCTCTCCATACCTATGTTCAGAGACTACATACACCACATTTGTCTGTCTTATGTAAAGAACAATAATAAAAATGATTTTCATACAAAAATGTTGTGGTTTTCTGGGTGTGCCAAGTTTGCCATAAAAAGAGTAAGATTACTGGCTGCGCTCCCCAAATACCTTAAGATGAGTGTGGTATAGGAAGGTTCATTGGCTTTCTTGACAGTAACAGCTGCTAGCCAGAATGACCTTATTCCCCTGCTCTGTATATAACGTGATTTTTGTTTTTTGTGAAGCTCTTTGGTTCTTCCAAAGGAAAGGTCAGGTCTGTAACAAACGCTTCATCCAACTCAAGGCTGTTTCCTCAAGACAGCAGGTAGTTTTACACACACAGGAAGAGGCCACTAAAAAGTAGAGGCAAAGTGGTATTCCCACACCGTCTACCTATGCTCTGACAAATCCACACTTGATTAGTTCTTATTTATAGAAAGGAAGTTCAATGCTAAGTTTCTTTCCAATGCAAACTTTTTCAGAATAATCTTACAACTCAAAGCAAGAATAAAACATGCTTTTCATTAAAAAGACTATGAAGAAATCCAAAATGGAATGATAGCAACCATGAAATATTGCAGCATTTTAGTATTAAAAATACATCTGTCTTCTGCTCACTGTGATAGCTTAGCTAAGTGAAATTTTGCAGGTACTCCATATGTCCTTCCTACAGAAACGTGTTTTCTCATTTTCCCCATTGTTCTTTTACAGTACTTGTCCCTAGTGCAGGGAGAGCATGTTTTAAGGAAGCAATTCAAGTCAAAACCTGATGCATGGCCTGGTCATTAGAAGAAATCTCTACAGGCACTCATCAGTCTATCTGGAATATGAGTGATATCAAAGGTGTTTCCTATTGGCACACTCTACTGTACCAAAACAGAGACAGTGTTTCAGCTACAGATTTCAGATTGAGATACAGTTCTAAAGTTTCGTAAAATCCTGTGGTTGAAAAAACAGTGCCAGAACTATGCTTTCCACAGCTGACCAGCAGCAGCACACAATGCTCAGGAGCTACTTGAAGGAAAAGGTAAAAAACAAGTGAAGATGCACAAGGAAGATGTGTACACACACACACAAAATATATATATGTATATATAAATAGGCTCTTTTTTATTTAAACTTTATTAACTCAGACTCAAATTTCATTTGATTATAATATACATCAATATTTGATTTAAAGGTAGCTGCCAAAAATTAACAGCCCAAAGCAGTTTTGAAAGCGTCTGGTGGGAAAATGTAAAATTGGTGTTCATGTGTATCATTTTAACTAAGCCAATTAACAGCTGTCTACACTCCACTGTACAATTCTATGAAATATTGGTGTGCAGTCTCATATGATGCAGATCACAAGGGAAAACAAAACGGCAAGGGACAGACAACCAGGCACACACACTAATATATTGTGATACGGAGCATAAAATCCTAAGTGTAAGAGGGACAACTTAATTTCTAGCACTTGCTGCCAAACCACCTAAAACCCAATATGATAGGATTACTCTAAATTACCATTACAGACTAGCTTCCTTGCTTTAAGACTTCTTGGCTTTGTAACTGAAACAATCTTCTAGCATGTTCAGATTGTTTATGAGGTGAACTTTAACCTAAAGAAACCATTTCTGGCTAGTAGACAGAAGTGCTTTGTGGAAACCAATTTGGCTGATCCACCTTTAGCAGGGACAAGGTAACATAATAAGCAGTGCTGCCTACTTGAGGAAATGAAGCTGGCCACATCACACCTATGATAAACTTTTCGTTTGTAGAGAACCATTTGAAGTGCTCTGGTGGCCAGCCTCCTGGTGCAAATTCGTCTTGCACAGGAGAAAAACCCAACAAGCTGCCTATCACACAGAAGCTCCCACGTGCCTACCTCGCGATGCTTTCCAAACACGACCAAGCTAACCCAGAACTGTGCAGCCAGTCCCAAAAGCAAGCCATTTCCAGGTCAGCAGATGTTAAACCTCTTGTTTTCAGTGGTTAGCAGCAAAACCAGATGCCCTACTATGGGAAAGGAGGGATGAAAACAGAAACAATGGAAGAGAATTTGGACACAGGTAACTGCATGTTTTCTCATTTTCACCATAGTAGTAGTTTACGGCAGGGATCTTAAGAGTGGGGCATTTTGTCTTATTCTCTTAACTTCATTACTATTACAATGGAATTACTATTAAACTCCAAACTGTTCAGACTTCCCTCCCCTAAGATGGAATCCTACAATAACCCAGATAAGAGCACTGCAGCTAGGTGCTACACTAGTCATGACCTCCAGTGGGCTATTCTTACTGGGCTAAAGCCTCTTGGAAGACTATGATTCAAAGGAGCTATGAGATGATTTGGTGAGATCCAACTGACTAGGAAGAGCAGAATAAAAATACATTGATATGACCAACCACAGTTCTTAAGAGCTGATGGAAAACTTCCCAAAAACTCAAGGCAGCCATGACAGAGTTGCAGACCTGAGACCAAAGCACAGTATGTACACTGTTGTACAGGTCCACATGGAGAAGAACCAAGTCAGCAAGGTTCTACTTAGACCTGAATCTAAACACAGTGGTAAGCCCACTAATTCAGAAATATATGGTGAGCTCTTCCAGATGATTCCACTGCAGACAACGCAAAAAACAGAATCTAGTTAGTAAAATCATAGTAAAAATGTAAATATTGTACTGCATTGTGCTAAAGCACAATAAAAACACAGACACATTCTGAAAACAAAATATTTAGCCACTTCAGTTTCTCAAATACAGTATGCAACTGACGAAAAAGTTCTGTTCATTGCAAAGTATTCCTCTCAAATCAGGGTCCTTTTAAAGAATAGGTGCTTACAAAGAATGGCAACAGATGTGTTTTTAAGTTAATACAGAAGAATAGAGGCCTTCAGCAAAAAGATAGTTACTTCTTCTTAAACTGTTGAAGTTATCCACCCCAAAGAGCAAAGATATCAGAAATGGGAAGAAACAAAAACAATCAAGCCATCAACCACCCTTCCCACCTTTAAGCAAATTTAGCTGCTTCGTGTCGAATACTAAAGAGCCTCCTCTTGCGTTGTGAGCTCTGAGGACTATTAATGCTTTGGGATTATGAGGTTTCTCAGCATGTCAAAAGAGTTGCCGTCTGGATGCACAGATTCTACACCTTTGCCTTCTTCATGAACTTGAAGGAATCCATAATCATCTATCCCAACTATCCATGCAATTGGGCCCTCCTCATTGTGGAGACGGACTTGCTTACCACTGCCAATAAAGAAAACCAGACAGTTATGAATTAATTGATTGCAGAAACAATTAAAAATAGCTTAGAGAACTACTGTCTAGTAGAATATTTTTGCTTCTCACTTCATGGGTTCTTAACAGAGAATGTTTTTCAGCAATATTTTCTATTTCCCACTTTAATTTCTTTCTGTGGAATTAACAGGTAATCCTTTTTTCTTTTTTTTTTTTTTTTTTGGTAAAATAAATGCCTACAGGAGCTTCATTGTTAGCTACACAAATCATTCCCAGTTCCCCTTGTTTTGAGGTGATAAAATACCTAGAAACACTCTTTAACCTATGCTAGTCCATTGATTTTACTGTGTGCTATTTTCATTCTCACCAAAGAATCACATCCTACTTAGGAATATACATTTCAATAAAGTTACCAGTTATGAAGGCAATCTAGAAGAACATTTAAAATGGAAGATAAAACATCCATGAGTTACCTCTAACTTTCTTAAAAGAGAAGAACATTATGCTTACCTGTGTACCCAGTACTTGTAGTAACGGGGAAGAACTCCGTTGGGCCCTTTCTCTTGAAAAATATCTATAAGCCTCTCTAGCACAGTTACAGTTCTTGCAATAAGGCAGTCTGCAGTTAAAGGCTTCAGTTTTGTCCCCTCTTCCTTATTAAATTTTCTGATGAGGTCATTGATGCATATGGTGGGGTTGCTGTTATTCACATTAAATCCAAAGCCTGAAGAAGACAAACCAAAAGAATGGGACAGGGTCTGTAAATATGAATATTTTGTTCCCACTGAAAAGTTTGTACTTCATTCAACTAGTTGATATGATTATTCTCTCTGAGGATTTTTCCAGTATTTCTTCAGTCTCTGATACCTTTAAATCTTCCTACTTGCATAATTACAAATTACAGTCCAGATTTGACTTGTTTCTTGTCCTTAAAGTGCCTCTTTAAAATTGAAGAAGCAAATCCAGTACAGTCCTTTCAACAAAACACCATCCTACCATGGAAGTTTAGGAAGATGGTAAGTGGTAACTGGTACGTTGGTTATAATAACATCAAAGTTCTTTTACTTGCTCTAAGTCGACAGGTAATTAGCTAATTGAGAGCAAATCATTGATCCTACTCTGAGATGCAGTTTTATCTTTCAGTCTAAAATTTAATTAAGAGTACTTTCTATTTACTACAGTTAGCTGATTTCATTTTTTGAAAATCAAGCCTTATTACTCAGTTGATAAGCCTTGTTTGGCTTGCTGTGAAAAGCCCAGAAGATTTAAGTTTGGTGGGTAAGACTCCAGTTTGCTTAATCTATTTTACCACAGCATATCCTTTAGAAGCCTCAAGTCTCTCACTGAGATTTCTCCAGCTAGAATAACGTTGGCAGAATGCCTTTCTTATTTAAGTATGGCTCTTGGGGCCTTTTTTGCAGCCTGCTGAAACAGGCTTCAAGGGATGTAAAGAAATATATTGTATTACCTGTTTATTTTTTCTCCTAATAATTTGGATTTTTCTTTCCTCAGACATTTGGGATAAAACACCAGTCCTGTCAATCAGGTTTAGACATGATGCACCTCCATCTGTAGGAAGGTCCAGATGCATTGCTTTTCGTATTTGCTATTAATGAGACTATCTATATATGGAATTAATGTCTATTAACTAAGGGGAGAAGGATCTCTCCAGTGAAAAGGAGTTTTTTAACTTCTAACCAACCAGAGAATGCATAGAAGAAAGCCACAGTAATCAGTATCAATGCCAAGATATCACTCTCACTGAAATGAGGAGAGATGTAATATCAGGAAGACACAAAGGAAAATGAACTGGAAAAAGATAACGTGCCATGCCAGCAGATCACAACTCAGCTGTTTAAACACAAATATAGTACAAGGGAAGAAAGAAAGACAGTGGTCATTATGCTGTGATTTGTACTGTCAGGGTGCATAACACAGCCATTGAGTCCATCTGCAGGTTAAGGGCACTCAGGTGTGTAAGTATGGAGATCACTGGTTTCCCATCCAAAAATTGAAATGGACATGAGATAATGAGCTCAGCTGAGGCAGTAGCACCTGGGAATAAGCGTGGTGGCAAAAATGTAGATAGCTAATCTGAAAAATATGAGGTGCTCAGGACTGTTAGGGCATCATTTCTTTGCCCATGTGAGAAGAGTAAAAACTAATCATTTAATACCGACCTTGCAGTGTGTTGATGCAGCTAACACATCTTCCAACTCTAGGGCTAGCGCTGGCTTGAGCATCTGTGCACTGTTCTCCCCTCCTCTGAACAGACATCCCTTAGCTGCACACAGAGGTAGGCAGAGCTTTTGCAGGTCAAGCATGTTGGCTAGCCCTTTCAGTCCACTTACAGTTGGCTACATACGTCTGTTCTGAATCTGGTCCTTACATCAGTGAAGTATATTTTGCAGAATTCCTCTCCCAAAAGTCCCGCAACAATTAAGTTTTTTTTTTTAAAAAAAGTTTTATATATATATATATTTTTTTTTTTTCACAGAAGTATGAACATGACCTGTGCCATCTGTGAGGCCTCAAGCACATGGTACAGGTGAAAAGACAGGTTCGTCTCTTGTCCACCTCTTCTTCTGAGGTACTTCTCAGAGCAGTGAAGCCACGCAGATGACCTGTGATTTTGATCACTACCCTCACGGGATTTTCTTTATGAGTGCTAAGTAATCAGCGAGGTCTAGGAAAGGAATCTGCATGACTGTAGAAAAAGGATGATGCATCTGGCTCCTCTCTCCTGTTGTGGAATTTTGATCTCATTGCTACTACTAATGCAAGAAATAAGATGTCATGAGTTGCTCTCACTGCTCTCGGTGCCATCACTGAAACGATGGAAAAGATCCTTGCAGTGGTATATGACAAATAACTTCCTTTTGGCTGGAAGCTTCTAAGATTAAAAGTTGATGAAAATGTATGTTTTTATTTATACCTCAGACCTATCATCACCAAGATGACCCCTACAGACATCAGAGAGGATGAATACAGTAAATTTCCATTTGAATTTGAATGTTTTGGTGTTTGCGATAAGCAGCTCAAGGTGCAAAACTAAGCTATCGTGCAAAGAGGTATTTGACAAGAAGAGCTATTTTTAAGCCATATTTGCTTTTCTTGTGTTAACCAGCTGAGGCTCTGGAAAAACACATGGAAGCAGTAAATGGCTGATGGGACATAGAGAGACTCTTTAAGCGTCTCAGTGTAACTTCCATTCTGTACATTTAGACAATCTCCAAAATGAGGATATAACAATTAAACAGAAAACTTAATGGTTGGGTATGTTTCAAAGAAGACGGTGGTGGAGGTATTTGACTTTTTTGCTTTTTTACAGTACCTTGACACAAATGGTGTTATGTCCACATTCTCCTTGCAAGACATTTTACTTATTTACTGTGCTATATTCCAGTATGAAACAAACGTCGTCTTTTTTGACCTTTTAGACCTGCTAAGGAACTTTCATTCATTTTTTTTTTATACATAACACAGATGATGATTTTTGGAACCAGAACCTAGAGCTTCTGCTGGCAGGTTTCTGAGCATGTGTGACAGATTTGTGCTGCTGCTGGTTAGGGGAAGAATCTTCCTTAACAAATAGCAAGATGATTATCAGACTTGAAAAATGCAGAACAACAATAGAAACATCTCAATAGTTATTTGTCTTTCCCTGTACAGCACTGGCACTTGCTGGAAAATACATGTACAATCTTTTTGGGACTGGCCTTGCTACCTTTTTGTAATCAGCCTTCCAGGGAGACTGTGCATCTTCAAAATGAACAAACACTCCATCATTCCTTGTCCTGCCCCTCCCAGCTTTCCCAACTACTTTGCAAATTTTACGTTTTCAGAGAACTAAACAAAGAGATTAATTAATCAAATCATTACTACGCTGCTGCTTCAGTGGCAATATTCCAATTTCTGGAAAGATATCAACAGAAACAAGTTACAAATAAAATTTAAAAAGGACAAAAGGAGAAATGAAAACATTACTATGCGTACATAGCTCTTTCTCTCCTGATTTAAATGGCATATTATTTATTTACGTATCTGTCATGTTGCAAAAAAAATGAAAACTGAAAAAAAAGGTACATTTTTCAGTATATTCTACTAGTTTTGCAATAGATAAGGGCATTTTCCCTCTCTCTTGTAATGCTCTTTCTTTGAACCCCGCTACACCAGCCCAGATGCTTGCATTTATGTTTTCCTTGTCAAGCATATGGAATTCTTAAGATGAATGAAAACATTTATTTTATGTGCTTTCTTTTGATTTAATATTGTGCCTTATTTCCTTACGGCTGCTGTCACTATTTCTTCTTGTCCTTATCATTTGAACTCATAAAGACATTAACAACAAATTTCTTTAGGAAAAAAAAAGTATAGAAAAGCTTTAAAATAGATATTTACCAATAAGTATATGAAATGTTGTTTCAATAAGTGTAGAGGTTACCAGAACTCCACCAAGCTTCATAAGATCGCTGTAATAAATATCATTTGGCCATTTTACTCGCAGTTCAATATCCTAAAGAAACAAAACCATACACATTTAGAAACAATTTGCTCTCTGATACTGATTATAAGAACATGGCTCATTCATCACTCCATATTCTATATTTTCTGTACCTCTTCGCCACACTGGATGTGATACTGTCAGCTCTTCATAATAAGAACCTATTTAAGTATTCCACAAGTGTTACTGATAAAGTCATGGTAATATGGTTACATGGTCTGGTTGGCAGCTGTCAGAGAAAAGTTTCAATTTAGTAAAAAAAAAAAAAAAATTATGGTAGACAATCATGTTTTAGAGCAACCAAAAGGAGCACTAAAGATAGTAGAGATCTATAGACTTACAATCACACGGTTTTATAGAATTCACTTACTTCATTCATTATGCCCTATTAAAGATTTAAAAAATCTGTTCAAGAAAGATGAAAACTGTGGCAGCAAGTGTGGATCACTGCTGATAAAGTGTAAGTCATCAGAGTAAATCTACAACAATACCAACTCTAGATTTGAGGACCCTTGCAGAAACCAGACAAGGAGACAATGACATCCTGAATTTCAGAAAGGAAATTTAGCAGACAGGAGAAATTCCAGTTCACAACTATGTAAATACTTCAGTAATGTCCTAAATACATTCACGCTTTCGGCAGCTATGCTCAAGCAACACCATGGAGCTGGAAACACAAACTGTTCTGTATGACACCATTCCAGTGCAATAGAGAAGTTTTTGTTGAAACCATAGAACTGAACTGAACTTTGCACCGGCTACTTAAACACAAAAAGAAAGCAAATGTGCTTCTTGTAGTTTGAAAAACTGCATATGACCGTATCCCAAGAGGCAAATTATGGGAGGTGCTCCAGGACTACAAGAGCCACATTCCCTCCTATTGTAGGTTATGAAATCCCTTTACAGGATGTGTGAAAACTGCACCTGGGTCCATGTCTACTTTTCTGACAGATTTAAAGGCCAGAGAGGAGTCCATTATACATACATTGACAGGAAATACTAACTGATTTTGCTATCAAAGCATTCTAAGAGAATATCACCAATTCATATTCATTACGGAAAACAACTTGACTCTTCACGCTGTGAAAGGATTTATAGAAGGCTCTTGAGACATGCAAAGTATGCCACTGTTAAACAGTATTATCAGTGTTAAGAGTTCTTCTGAAGGTAACCATAGGAGAGGTCACTATTCTTTCTGCAAATAAATGGCAGTATATTCACTAGATCTTAATTAAGGAATCCATACACCTGTAAGACACCAGACACCTAGCACTGTAACTGAGGTCACCAGCAAGCATGAAAAACAACCAAGTCAGTGGGGTATTTCATGATACAAACCACACAGTAAAGACTTGTGTTGTTTGCCACAAAACAGAGTGACAAGGTTCTGCATAACTATCAGTGTGTCAAAGAAATGATAGGAAAGTCACAGTGGGAATGGTGCATGTTCTTATTTTCCTTTACTAGAGAGAGATTTCTGCTGTTCTCAGAATGGGAAAGCAAAATACTCTCTGGATATAAGCTTATTTGTATTTGCAGCAATAACATCTGACAGTAAAACTTACAATTGCGCTGCCAGATTTTGTCAGACAGCTGAGAACAAAGGCTTCAATCGCTGCCTATTTAGAGCTGCAAATATTCATGACAGAATTCTAAAAATGATGACTAGCTGATAAACTGAGACACGTGTATTTCATATCTGTGTATGGAAATCCTGAAATGGACTTTGGGCATAATGAAACACATTAAAGTGTGTTAAAAGAAATATTAAGATTCTGACATATGCCCTCGGCAGTACGGAAATTCAGAGGTAAGAATGAAACCGCTTCTGTAAATTATCCCATTGTTTTCAGCTGCTACAGTTTGTATGGCATGGCTGTTCATCTGACATAAAGAAAAGCCCTGCAATACCCAAGTCTAAAGGGGAAGTTGAAGCTCTGAGTTTCAGACAAATCTTTGAATGTCCTTGCTTTAATGTATTTGAGTCCAGACCCTTAACACTGTTTTAACCCATTGTCTAGGATTTGATTTCCTGAGGGGTGGGATGGGACACCACAACAACAGGATTCAACCCTCTCAACTACCCCCAGGATGTGTATTGGAAGACTTTCAGTATGTGTTTCTCTACTATCAAAGAGATTCAGCAGCTTTGCTTTGGTCATACCAAGCTACTGGGAAGACAGGAAGGGTCCGAGTTTGGTACCCCAGTAGCTGCATTACTGGTACATATTATCTTTATATTAATATTTAGCACATCAATCCCATTCTTCCTCTTGAATGGAATAAAATACAAAATGCCACAGTATACCAGGCTAGGCATACAGAAGCAAAAACACCTCCATTCATAAATTAACTCCTTCTCCAGTCAGACTCATATTTTATAAAACTAACCTGTGTCCCTTCTATTCTAAATGGTTAAATTATTCACTCTACATTTTATATTGCAAATTTTAGCCTGAAGCATTTTGTTTTTATAGTCAAGTTATGAAGCACTGAAGTTAGAAGGTTTTAATAGAAAGGCTGACAGACCCTAAACTCCAGCAAAGCTACTGGGTGCCACTATAATAAAGTTCATGTGTAAATGTGTATAAGTCATTGATTTTCTGTAATATAGGAAACATATGCTTTAGTTAACTACTTCTGTAAAATACCGAAGTTTTATAGTTAGCAAATATTAGGAAATGGTAACATTAAAAAGGAGATATATGAGGTGATGAAGAAGACTGGTTCTTCATTTTAATACTGATGACAGGACACTTGATTCCCTCTTGAGAGCAATACTCCTAAGTTCTTGCGTTAGAAATCAGTTTTCAACTTTAAACAAGGGTTGGAAAAATCCTTTAAAAGGGATAAAATGACCACTGAAACAGCACTGACAAAAAAAAAAGCAGAAAAGGATTTGTCAGTTTTATTCATTTTTCCTTCCTCCCTCTTCCCCAACTCCTTCAGAACCAAAACAAATTAACTCAATTGTTAGACAAGCAAAAATGACATTTTCTTTATTGCTGAAGACTGAGTCTTAAGTTTCATCAGATTATGAGTGAAATGAGGGTAGTATACTTAATCAGCTCAATAAAAGACAGTATTCATCACATGCATACTAGATTTCTTAAAACATATAAATAATCAAGTATGTATGAAGGCTAAACTTACTACTGTTGTTTACCCTGGTATTAGTGTTGAGTCATTCAATGAACAGAAGTCGTAGTAAAAATCAGAATTTAATGAAAATGGAAACAGGAACAGGAATTTTGAGATTAATTAAAATGAGATACCTCATATCCTGGTATTGATCTAACTGACTCTACCATTGCCAAGGACACTAGGTGTTGAATAAAAGGAATCCTCTGGCCCAGGTTGGAATGTAGAGGAACTGTGATATGTAAAGTGGATAGTGCACAACCCATGGGACTGAGCCAAACATTTCCACCACGACCTGGGGAGAGGGAGAAAAATTAACTTCAA
The DNA here is from genome assembly GCA_013399115.1 of Anseranas semipalmata. Taxonomy (NCBI): domain Eukaryota; kingdom Metazoa; phylum Chordata; class Aves; order Anseriformes; family Anseranatidae; genus Anseranas; species Anseranas semipalmata. Next base: position 76,377 of record VXAA01002484.1, read on the forward strand.
GTTAACTTCAACACAAGAAAATCATACGTACAAAAAACATCACTTTGTTAATGTAGACAACTACAGAAGAGAAAGATTCAATAGTACGAACCTCAGAACATACAATAAGTTCTATAAAGGAGTTTCCAAACTTGTTTTGAAAGAAAAATGGTTAAAGTGCAAAGCTTTGTCTTTTTTTTAAAAAAAACAAACAAACGAGTGCATGCTGCTACTTGGTTTCCTAGAATGTCCTAAACGATTTGCTTCCAAGATTTTTCCTGGTATCTGGTAACATACACATTTCAAATAATCTTACTTTGTTTAAGTGAAGAAATATTTGTAAAGATGCTCTGTGTGTGTCTACAAATCCATCCACATTGTGAATCAACTTGACACAAGCTAGATCTGAGTCAGAAACCAGGTAACTGACTTCATATAGATCTGTGCTCAGAAAAGCTTATTACGCTGAGCCCTGTGCTTTTCTAATAAACTGAAAGTGGCTTTTACATCAGTGGTAGCACCTTCCTAGACAAGAGGCATAACCTGCTTGTATTTACTTGCAAAAGATTGTGAAAGCCCACAGGATATTTCAAGAAACTCCTGTAGACTCAACAAAACCTCCCTGACAAGAGTCTTGCCAGTCTGACAACCCAGTCTTGTTCCAGTTAAATCAAAAAGGAGTTCTGATTTGGAAGTCTGAATTGTATTACACTAAATGTAGTGATGGCAGTTTCCATGACTGGAGAGACTTTCTGGCAGAAAGTAGACGACCACTAAATCATTTCTGCAAAAGCCACCAAACATCCTGAAAATGTTTACTTTGGTCTCTGTTAACTTAGGTTTTGAGTTTAAATCCACAGTTCAAGCAGGAGGAGAAGAGGACACTATTATTCTGTAGTTTATTATCAAAAATACTCATAATGTGTCTTTAATGAAGCTATATGACATTAAAATGTCCTATTTTGTATGTTTAATATGCAGTTATTAGCGCTAGAAGGAAACTTACTAACCTTTCCCTTGTGTTTGTCGAACAGCAATTGCTATTAAACCCATCTCCTCAGGCAACTTGAGCATTAACCTGCCAATTAAGGAAAAAAAACATGCTTATCAGCTGGAACACTAAGCTACATTCATGAAAATCTAGGTTTAAATATCAGGTAATATTTTACGTTAACATTGCACTACCATTTATCCATTTTCAGTTAATACTTATTCTTGACCAAAAAACATTAGAATATTAAAAAAAGATTAATTGAAAAATTATCATGTAAAACATTACTGTATCTATCGCACTGGAAAAAGTTGTAGCCATAGTTCATTTAAGGTGCCTTCTGATAACATACGTTTTGTATTTCTTCACATTTTCTTGAAGTGCTTATTTTTTGCGTGTCGCTATCTTCAGTGACAACTAGCAATTCTAGACATTTGTTTCTACTTAAAGCAAATTTTTGTTCATACTACAAAATATAACAGCAGCAGTTTCTGATTATTTAGAAAACCAATATGGTGGCAATAAAGCAGTTTAAAAGATACACTATCCCCTGAGAACTAATTATGATTTAACTACAGTAAATAAATCTACACCTTCTGAGAGCTCTAGAGAACACTGGCTTATTTGAGGCTTGTGTTCTGCTTTTAAAATAGTTTCACTTAAAAGAATACTAACTTTTCTCTGGGGATAAGTAGAAAGTGCACTTTAACACCACCAAATGAGTCAATGCTAGACTTAAAAAAAAGAAGAAAAAACCCTACTGTGAGAACTTAGTTCAAGCCGCTTTAAAACAGATCTGAACTGTACTATGATCCTTCTTCGTTTCACATTTTTAGGAAGAGTTATTTAACAGATAAAATAGATATTCAGGATGGTGCCAGCAAGGCAAACCCAGAGAGTGATTTATAGCCTAAAAACCTACTTCTAATACGGGCACAAATATCATGTTGTTCATTCATATAAAAGTGGTCTTGTCTTGGAGATAAGTGCAGTCCAATCCTTCAAAATTATTTCCTCTGAATTTCAGATGCATATGAAAGGCTTTTAAAGTTCTGAAATCAAGCAAGTATCACTGAGCAGAGGGGACCAGCTCCAAGTAGAAATGTGCCCCTACTGCTCACTAGACACAAACGTTTTGGCAGACATCAAGTTAAGGAACCATCCATCTCTCCTACTTCACAGCTTGAAAAGTAACTGTTGGGGCTATATCAGTAGCAAGAAGGTTCAGAATAGCTTTCAGAATGGTCAAAAATGGTAGGTTATTTGAGGGCCCAAACAAAGTCTGGATCATGCATGCCTTTGTTAATTAGAAATACATGAACCAAAACTGACAGAAGCCTTAACAGGCCCAGCGATGTTTTCCCACAGTACCACAGAATCAGTGAGACATTGTCAACAAGCAATAGCCAGATCTCTTTGCCAGTCCCCTTCCATTTCACATGTAATATAGCTCGATCATTTGTTCCTTTGAACACTATGGATTAGTCATCGAGACTAGGATCACCTACCTACCTTCAACATTAAAAATACATTAAAAATACACCTCCGCTTATGCTGGGACCTAGCAGAAAATCTTACGCTTTATGCCCATGTGGCTTCAGCACTGTCATCTGGGAACAGCATGATTTCAGTTACTACACCAAATTCATGGTTTTGCAACAAGAAAATCTAATTTAAATTTGGAAGCAGAGTTAGGAAGAGATTACAGGCTTTGTCATAATACACTGATTTCTGTTTCTTCTCCATTCATACTTGTTTATAAATAGGCAAAAAAAGAAAAAAAATGTCATGTGCTGCCACGATGGGAGGAAAATATTCAGAGCAGGAAAAAAAGTAATTATGAATCCAAAACACAGGTTTTAGAACAAAGAGATATGATTAACAGAACACATGAATGTAGCTATTAGAGGCTTGGCAGCAGGTAACAACATATTAAACACAGAGACGAAGTTTGTGCTTTTAAGGGTCATGAAGAAATTCTTTAAGACGGACACAACATGGGGAAGTTGTTAATACCCAGACTAATACAGCAAGAGACAGATAGATTTATTTTACTGCTTCCTGAGATTGTTCTGGAATTACCATAAAGACTAAGATAGTAAAAGAAAAAAAAAAAAACAATCCCCTCAAACTTCAGAGCTTTGTTAATTGTGTGTGCTTGTTCGTTTTTTTTTTCTGGGAGAAACAACTTGTATTTTCCTTACCAGAAAGAGTAACTGTACGTGCACTTTTTTACATATTGACTTCCCCTCTTTTCTTTCAACTTAATCAGTTGCAGACTTAACTATTTCATTTCTCTGCAGAGCAACTTAATCACAATATTCGGCATATTCTCCCCTAAATTTTTGCCTTCACTAAATTCTCTGTTCTTTTTTTTCTGTCTTGCTCTACATATTAAGTCAAAGGAACACACTGAGATAGAAGAGCAGGAAAACATGAAACATCTGAAAACAAATTTAGGCATCAGGAAGAATATCAGACAGCACTTGTATGACTATAGAAGAAGACACTTGAATTTTAGGTAAATTTTTCTTCTCTGTTTTGAAAATTTTTTGTGGTATTTTCCAAAATGTAAGCAGGCACTTTTGGTACTCAGGAATATTAAAATAATTGAAATATTAAGAGAGACATTCTAGCATAATTTTTATACCCGCCCACCCCCACCCTGTAACACATACTATGAATGCTGTCAAGAGTAATAAACAATACTTAATTGTTTTATAGAAATTTCATGTCTGAGAATGTATCTGTCTTCATGACTAGTCAACACAATGACTTTTCTTCCTACATGAATGTAATATGGGAATCGAAACCACAAAAACTATGTTTGAATAATGTTAACAGCCTGACAACTATAAATTTCATTGATGTTGTGGGTTTAAGGTTGAAATTCTCATTAATGCATCCTGCTGTGTTACAGTATTGCAGAGGTATTACAACAGGCAGCATTACATTCCAGATGTTAAAATACCTGGGCACAAGAGGGTAAGTTATGAACAGATTTCTCCCTTCACTCCAAGTTTCTTGTCTGAAAATCTCTCTCAAATAGCTTGTTTGTAACTACTATTTACACAGTGAGTTATAAAACAACATAAAAACAAAACTTTCAATGTTCAGTCGAATGGAAAGGACCATGTCTCTTGATTAGTTTCTTGCATTACTTTCAACAAAAGGGTGGCCCAAACACTTGCTTTACTACTTTATATTCACTGTTTCTGTCCATTATGTCTAGTTTGAAAATAAGCAGTGTGCCCGCTAGTATTTTTCCTAAATTCTCCATTGCCCTCCATTTCCTCTTCATAGCCTCTAACTGCACGGTGCTGTGTCCAAGCTGTGTCCTGAATGGCCGGCCAGAGGGCATGTGGGCTGAGCATAATAGATCTCTTGAACCCACACTGCAGTCTTTCCTTAGTGGCAGCACTGATTTGGCTCTCACTGCCCTACCTGGAAGCCTGTTTTGAAGGAAAAGCCAAAGCTCAACCACAGTAGAAAGTGGCAAGAGAACCGTCAACAATAACTTCTACTGCTACATTGTAAGAATAAACAAGGCAAATGAGGGCTCACAGCTGACTGGGACAAAAACACAATGCACACCAATACGGCTGAGTTATTAAATGTATTCTTTGACTCGGTCTTCACCAACAAGGTCTCCCAGGCCTTATGCATAGAGACAGGGTTCAAGGAGAAGAGGAAATACAAACATTAAAAGTGGATTGACATCATAAATCTCTTGAGAAATCTTGACTCATTCAAGTTAATGAGAGAAGATGGGATGCATATGAGAGTGTTGAGAGAGCTGGCTGATGTCATATCAAGGTTGTTTTCTATCATCACGGTCACAGAGATCAGAAAAAGTCTCTGAAGAATGCAGAGGGGCAAATGTTGCAACCATCTTCACGATGGTCTCTCACAGCACCGTTGTATCCCAGTTTGGCCACCATGGTCTAGATGGGTGCACCACCAGTTGAGCAAAAACCACCTGGATTCTGGGATTGAAAAGTAGTGGTAAATGGCTTGTACTCTACCTGTAGGCTGGTTACAACTGCAGTTCCTCAGGGGTTTATCCTAAGATCTATCCTGTTTATTATCTTAAAATATTTACCAATGACCTGTAGGAGGAGATGCCATGCACTTCAATCAAGTTTGCAAATGACACTGAGCTATGAGGATAACTAAGCACTGGAATAGGATGCCAACAGAGGTCATGGAGTATCTCTGTTCTTGGAGGTTTTGAAGACCTGACTGGACCCTGGCCTAGCTGGTCTGAATTCACTGTTGACCCTGCTTAAAAGCAGGGGGGGTTGGCTACAGACCTTCAGGGATCTCTTCCAACCTCAATGATTCTTTGATTCAAGGAAGTGTACAGAAACCTGGTATCTTTGGCGTTTCTATCTGTCCTTGAAATCTGGTTGAAATCAGCAACTAGCCATTAGCTATTAATTACTGAATTAGCAGTTTAGCCAAGAGGCTGTTCACTGGAATTCCCTATCCCAAATAGGATCCTCGATTTTTACACTCTCTTACTAACCTAAATTAACACTTAACTTTATCCATCTTCCACTTTCTATGAAGTATTTTATATATGACCAGGTGCAATGCACAGTCCTCAAAAAGATTGACTCACACAGTTGAGACAGGTAGAAGAACACCTAAACTGTTAATCCTCATGAGGCTTATTTAAATGATAGGAAACTTACTGCTCTGCACTGTTATAACTTTGCCTATAACCAGCAGGCAATATATGTGCCAGAATACACTATTACATGAATGCACTCTTCTGTTCTATTGCAAAAATTCATAGCTTCTTTCACGTTATAGTGGATTTCCCTGTAGCAACGTTAGTACAGAAAGGACCTTTTAGTATCAAATTCTCTTTGAACTCTATAGATATATTAATACACTACATCGCTGTGAAAAAGCATAAAGGATTACAATGTCCCAGACTTGTGGAAAACTAAAAAAGTACTGGAACCCTGGACTGCTATTTTCTTGTACCTTACAGCAATAAAGACTACAAAAAAAAAAAAAATTGTCCTATATTAGTCTATGTTCAGCAAGGAATAATCTATTGATACAATAAATGACATAGGTTAGCAACTTATATATACCTTGGCTAGCTGGCAAGTCTTGGAGAGCAGTGCACTAATAACAATATAGTTTAAACAAAATCGCAGTATATAGGAAGATTATAAATAGGGCATGTAAGTCGCGTGAGTTATTTTTCAGCTGGATCAATGCTCTAATCTGGCGTACCAGAAGTGAACACTGCTGTTGGCAAACGGAAAGCAACAGTAAAAAGAGTCCAGTGGATAGAAGGGAAGACCAAACCACCTCTTTCTTACCACACATGTACTTAGGCTTGATTTAAATTACCGTATTACAGCCTCAGAATAGTACATGCTTTGCTTGTGGAATTGCCTTGAGAATCAGGCCTGCTGAACAGACAGGGTAAAACTCTACCATTAAATACTCATTTTTTCTGCTCACTGCATTTTTCAGTTGGTAATTTTCTTGTCTCTCTATTTTTATACCAGATATTTTATAATTAATCCTCTGTATATGTTTATAGGCTTTTCCTCTTAAAAAAAAAAAGAAAAAGAATTTTAAAACACAGTACCATACAGCCAAAGGTGTCAGGAAACATACCCAAATAAGAAAGGACTCCAAAAAATTGGTTTGCCAACAAAATGCCAGTAAAATTTGAAACCTGAGTTCAGACATACTGGTAATGTTCCAAAACTCAAAACTTAAAGAACTTCTTTATTCAGTAAATCAGCTTCTCTGTGAATATCATCAAGACCACAAAGTTACAGTGAAGGAGGGAGTTTCCAAGGGAGATGTGAGGAGAGTCTAGGAGTTTGAGTTGTTTCAATTTTTAATTTGAAAAGCAACCCCCCCCCCCCATTTTTAACTTTATTTTTCCTGTAAAAAGTAACCTTTTCAATTCATGACCTTTCTTTATTTGAAAAGGCTACCTGAAGCATACTGAAAATTTAACATAGGATAAATGGAAATGAAACAGATTTCATTAAAAAAATGAACCCCAGTGCCAAGATTTAAGAACAGAATAGTTACTGGAATGCAGTGAAACACATTTATCATGACATGTTAAGAACAGAATCTTCAGAGTGGAATAAAAAGTTATAAACATATTGATCAAAACCAGATTTAACTACTCTTGTCCAAAGTAAAGCACGGTACAGATGCTGTAAAAAATTTTAAACATACAGATCAATGCAGCTTGTTGTTGTGTCACTTCAATCAGTTATTTCATCACACCTCATTAGATAAGAGTGTACAAGCGTGCTCACTGTCTAAGAGGGATACCTTAAATTAACCCCACACAGTACAGCAAGAAACAGCAGCGTTTCAATAAGGTAGCAAATTTATTTTAAATTAGCATTGCATTTACCAACTTACAGTGTGATGAAACTCAAGCATTAGGATCTCAAAAGTAATCAATGGCAATTCTGAATTCATACAATCTTATTTAAAGTCACTTTTCAGATAAAATAACAAACACAGAACTTTTTGCATAGACAGCGATTTTAACTTTGCATTCTAGCCAAATTCTAGTCTGAGTAATTACATTTCCTTACGAAAATTTTGTAAGACCGTCCTTCATTTCCTGTCTTAAATCATACATGGTGTTAAATAGTTGCCATATTCCACCACAGAAGTGGATGAAGTTACTCCCAAGTAGCCAGCCAGATACTTAGGGTTAATGTGCAACAAAAGACATTGGACATATCATGTACATTAAAATAAGCATGCAGAAGAATTCTGCTGAGGAGAAACTACCTCACTGCCATCCTCATATCCTCCACAGAGGTCCTCTGTGCAAACTGGAAAAAATTAAATAATTTCAGCAAAAATTCACTCTTTGCTAGATAACTATAAAAGACCTAGAAAATTAACTATACCACTTGTTTTACTTATACCCACAATTTTTCTGTTATCCTTTAGTACTGAATGTTTCACCAAAAACAATGATACTTCAAATCACAGAAGTAATTTATACTAAAGAGAAATGCTCTGAAAGCATTTTAATTTTCCTCTGTGATTTGCTTTTGTTTCTTTTATTTCATGACTGCATCATGTACTGTGCTCCAACTCTAGACCCTGTGGCTTATGGTAGTAAGGCGGCTGTTGTTACAAATCTAAGGATGAAGCAAATTTCTAGATTTCCTAATCCAGCGCTAAATGAAAAAAAAAATGTTATTTTTTTCTCCTTTTTATAAAGGTACACTCAATAATTTTCCCAAATTAGAACAAGAGGCAGCATGTTTTTACGTTGCTCAACATTTCTTTTGGTCTATAGATTAGATTTACCTTTGGGGGATCTGCCAGTCGTTTTAGCATTCTTTCTGAAAAACATTTTTAACATGAAAAACAACTGAAATTTTAAGCAAATTTCTTAATTGGCATTGTTCTCATTGGCCAAAAGCATCAGAGTCTCAATTTTAAAATTTTCATATGCTTCTCACTAATGATCAATTTTTAAGTTGTCTGTTTTCAGACTATCCTGCTTGTACATTTCCACTTCTGCTGAAGGGTAAAACCATGATTTAGATCAACACTGTACATAAAAATAAGTCACATAACTTTGACCACAGTATGGATAACTATCAGCCAGTCTAAAATTAATGTAATTTAAAAATACACATGGAACTTCTTGCAAGTTCTAAATGCTTGTTCATATTCTTATTTTTATGATATGCACTATACTGTACAATGTATGTTACAAGCATTGCCAAGCAGATGGTAATTTGACATGTTATTTGGCATTAAATCAAAGCCTCACAATTTTGTCCAGGTGTTACTAACATTATAAAACAACTATGGCTACATAAACTGGCAGGTAAAGCATTATTATTTTATTTGTGTGTCTTTTTTCCCATTAAGCACTGTGAAATATGGAAACTTTCAAGAAGGTATTACTAATATGTACAAAAACAATCAAATGCACTGTATTTCTTCTAAAAATGTCAATAAGCCCAGAATTTAATAGAACTCCCACAGACAAAAATGCCAGATTTTTTTTTTCCTTCTCCATTCAAAAAAAATCTTAAAGCAGCATCTAGAAATTTCTTAAGTAAAATGTAAGAGATTAACGCACAAGGAAAAATTTAATGCAAAACTGAAAAGATATTAATTTGTTTAAAGAAAAACCATTCCAGTGAAAGACAGGTTTTGAGAAATTCTTAGAAAATTGCAAAAAGCTCCAAAATTTTAGTTATCATTTGAAATACTCTGTTTAGCTAATAATGTTTGGAGTATTATTTTTTAATGGCATTATTAGACCTTGCCAGCTATTTTCCATATATGCAACTTCTCACAGAAAATACAGATTCAGGAAAGCCAGTATTTGCTAAGAAATGCAGGAATTAATTTGTCTGAAATGACATATATTTTCCTTTAAAAAAAATTAACACTTTTTGGGGGTATTTTCAACCTAGTCAAACATGGAAGTTTCTTCAAATATATGCAAGTGCTAAAGTTTTGAATCACTTAAACTTTGAAACATACCCATCCATGGTACCCCTGCTGGGCTTTCACGTACGTCAGTTTTTCCCTGAAGACTCAGGTTCCGTTACCAAGCTACCTTTGCCATCAAGCTTGTGATTCCCCTTTGTTAAGCCAAGCAATGCTTCAAAGTTGTGTTTTGGATTAGGAGTCTGGCCTACTAACCAGAGCAACAACATGGGGTATCCTAACTAATACTTTCATGAGGCACAGAAGTACTATATACACTCCTAATTTATTGTTGGGCTGACTTGAACTGCAACATTTAGCTGGGTTATAAATCCAGAACATTACACTTCAACATCCCTCAATAGAATTTTTCTGCAATTTCTTGTTCCCTGTGCGAATAAAGAACTAACAATAGTACAACTTTCTTCTGATTTCAAGTTGCAGATCATGTTAGAGATAGTAATCCAGAAAAATTATTGCTTTTCTATGGTGAATAAAAAGAGCAATAAACACAATAGCTGAACTCAGTTGGCTCTGTATTCATGCGTCTAATAATTAAAACACAAAAATGCTCTCATCAAGTATCACAGACTTATACTAGCTGCTCCCTTGTAGTGCCAACAGAAACCACAAGATTTCTAAATTCAGTATTAAAGCATACAGTACTTTTCTCATGCAAGAGCCAACATCCAAAAACATATAAATAAGGAACAGAAAAGTTCTGTTTCCAAATATGTTGTTAAATATTTTTAAAACCCCTACTATTAGGCTGTGCCAACTTGAAGGCAGACTCCAATAGTTAATTTCATGGGTGATTAAGAATGGATTTCAAAATAAGGAAGTTACTTTATGCTGGCCACAGCATCCTCTGTAGACTCCAGAAACAGTCATCATAATGTAGACTTTAACCACAGACTCAACACAAAATGTAGCTGATAGTTAAATGCCAAAACAGTGGATTTTCTTTGTCAGGGCTGGTAGGAGAAAATCCAAAAGTCCCCTTGTAGCCTTGTTATTTCCAATTCTTCAAATGCAAGAAAAGCAGTTACTTCCCAACTTTGTAAAGTTCAAAGGAATGCCCACTTTAAGACAATCAAATGCATACAAATACCTATCATCATGAGAGGCAGATGAATGGGTAGAGCCCTGAGCTGAGCTGGAAAGAGCTTACATGCAAGTGTGGAGGGCTGCACAATCCTTCTGATTTGTGTGTCTGGATCATGCGTGCTTGCTAGGGGGCAAGAAACCAAATAGGTCCCCAAGTAAATCTACATTTGGATCCTGGCATCTTGCCACTTTTCTGAGCAACGATCACCAGTATTTGCACATAGTGGATGATAAAGTTTGAATATGCCAAATATCGTCAAATACATAGCCAAGAAAAAACGCCTTTCATTCTTGCATTATCTTAGTAAACCCAGGAATTACTTGTGAAAACTGACAAACATAACATGTCAAATTCTAACAGTATATCATTATAAACAGCATTTCAACTTTCTTGTATGAAAAACAAAGAAAATTGTACGATGAATCACTCCCTGCCATTTCTCCCTCCTCCCTATCTCTACTGCAGCGTTACTCTGTTGCAGTATCTCAACAGCTAGGATCTCATCCCAAATCCTGTTGTCTGTTACTAGCTCTCAGGTGGATGTGTTGATCACATACCATTCTTGCATTTGCTTGTCAGGTATGTAATCAGTACTCACAGAGTAATAATAGAAACCTGTCATGAATAATTACTGAACTTCCAGAAATACCTCTGGCTCTTCCTTCACCCACTTTTTTGTGCATTCTTTAGCTGTAAAGTGAAAGCAAAATACAGGCATAGAAAAGACGTTTTCTCATTCTGGTTTACTGATACTTTTCTACAAAACAGGTGTTCAGTAGACACTTGGCACTTGAATTGAGTTGTACTGAAGCTCAGTCAGATGTGAAGCCACAGCAGAGGTGTTCTGGGCTAGCAAGGGAATCAGCAGAACCGTGCGGACCACATGCAATAGAAGCCAGCATCAAAGAGAAGGAGGAAGACTTGGAGGATTATATGATACTATGACTGTTAGCAGTACTTAACACTAAGCAAGCAGAAGTTGTGGGACAGACATGGTGGTATTTTATTTTAAATGAAACAGTAAGGTTTTATCTAAGGTTAGGTGGTCTTTGGCTCTGGAGAAGATAAAAAATGGACTGGGAAGAATGTCTTAAATGGGAAGTATCAGCACAGACATATAGGGTACTGTGCAAAAACTCTTTATTGTCAGAAATGAATGCAAACAGGGAAGAGAAAAACCAGTGGTTATCACATTTGTACAAAGTAAAAATCCACCATACCAGCAGAAGGCTATCTCCCAGTACCCAGATGTGTAATCCTGACAAAATGAGCCACAGCTAAATGGAAGCAAGCTAAAAACCTACTCTAACAACAGGTCAATGCTGTAATAGTAGAAACCTGGTGCTGAAAATTGGACCAATAACTCCAGTTAAGCATGATCAGTGTTGAGTAGAACTAGAAGGATCACTCTGTACATTTTACACATAGCAGTTTTTTAAAGCACTTTTGTATGAATTTCTGTCTCAGTCCTCACCTCCTTTGGTTACAACAGGAAGACTTCCCCACACCTTCCCATACAATTCCTGACTCATGCTTTCAGAATCTCTTTTGAAGACTGATACCCAGCCACACTATCTTCATTTAATGATTTGGCACACTTACCCATAATGAGCTGCATCCTATTTATTTCAGGCCATTCTTTGATTCATCAGGATGGCTTAGAATTTGAAACCTACCTTCCCATTATCTTATAGCTCCTCCCTACCGACTTTAGTTTTAGCAAGCATACCCTCAACTCCGTCACCCAAATCAATAATGAAAATGACTGAGTCATACTGAAGCATCGGCAGATATGAACCCTCAGCAGTCTGGCCTGGTAAGTGGATCGGCAGAATCACTAGTCCCGTGCAACATAAGCAAGTATGAAGCTGGTGAAGGGACTAGAAAAGAAGAGCTATGAGGAGTGACTGGGGAAACTGGGGTTGTTTAATCTGGAGGAGTCTGAGGGGAGACCTCATCGCTCTCTACAACTGCCTGAAAGGAGGTTGCAGCAAGGGGGGTGTCAGTCTCTTTTCCAGGTGACAAGTGACAGGATGTGAGGAAATGGCCTCAAGTTGTGCCAGGGGAGGTTTAGACTGGACATTAGGAAGAATTTCTTCTCAGAGAGGATGGTCAAGCATTGGAGCAGGATGTGCAGGGAAGTGGTGGAGCCTCCATCCCTGGAGGTATTTAAGAGATGTGTGGATGTGGCACTAAGGGACATGGTTCAGTGATGGGACTTGATAGGGCAGGCTGATGGTTGGACTTGGTGATCTTGAAGGTCTTTTCCAACTTAGACAATTCTATGTCTGTATGAACATTGCTTAAGTGAAATCAGAAAAACACGAGTCTTTTCAAACACGTACATCAGATAATGCAAATATGATCTGTGATGCTGAAATCCCAAGCAAGGAGATGAGTAACTGTAATCAACAACACCTTAGAAGCCACCCATCTTATACAAAGATTAAACCATGGCTAAGAGAAGAACAACTACAGATACAGTGGAAATGGATACAAAGCAGTCAAATAAATGTGTCTTCATGTTATAGTTAAAACAGAAGCATTAGCTGTAGCATCTTAAATGCCTTTATTAAAAAAAAAAAAGTAAGAAAGTAAAAAGCAATTACGTAAATGGTATATTGGCCCAGATTAAGGAAGTGGTATTGGGGAACTACTTTTCACTCTCTCTAAGTGCTGAGGTGTGAAGAACAAACTGTGTTGAATACCTTGTTAATAAAATTGAGGTCAGTATGTCCAGTTCTATATGAATCTATAAGCCGTATAAACAGCTATCATTCACTAATTTGGCTTTTGGTCTTGCCAAAATAATGTAACAAGATTATCTTATTGAAGTACTTTTCTCCTTTTTCTGATGATTAGATGCCAACATACCATTCCTAGGCAAAGCATTTGGATTTTTGGAAAAGTCAGAGCAATGTAACAAGCCCAAGAAGCTGTAATGCAATAGGCAACTCTATTCTGTAAACAGTAAGGGATTTGGGGTCAAATAAGATCCAATAGGTCATACATAACCTGCTTTAAGACTTGGTAGATCTTTTCTAACAGCACACTCCATATGGGTCTTAGTTTTAAGAAGGGTGTTTAAACTCTTCAACTGTGATGGTACAGAGTTAAGCGTCTAAAAAGAGAAAGGTCACTGAAGAAGAAATAGATCATCTTTCCCCTTTTCCAGTAACAGAATTTTAACAACAAACTCTTCACAGAATTAATTGCAGTTGCAAATTTCAAGTGTTTGCAGCTGTCTTTCTCCTCCACCTTTCACAATATATTTAGTGTTGAATTTAACTGAAAAAGAATAAAGTGAGAAAATAGTTTTCCTTTCAGGTGTTTTTACCAAAGCTTTTTTTTCAGCAAGCACTCTGTAAATAATTTTGACTTTTCAAAAATGTACATAGGGCTAACACAACAGAACACAGCCAGATCCAGCCAGAATAAAACTGTAAAATGCAACTTCTGATCAGCCATATTTTCTTTTACAGAACATCTTCTCTATTGCAACAAATATAAGCTACCCGTGTTCACTTTTGAGACCCTTTACACTATCATTAGAATCTAACATCCCTGTAGGTCTTTTTCTTGTATACGTTTTGTAAACTCTGGGTCAGGAACCATCTTTTTTGTGTTTCTACGATTTCCAGCATTTGATCCATCACTAGGGTGCTCAAATGATTCAATGAGAGAAATTTGAATGGAGTTGGAGTTCACATAATGTAGCTTGACAAGGCTGAGTTCAGGTAAAATACAAGGCTCAGACAGTGATGGCAGATCCTTTTTTTTTTTTTTTTTATCTTGCAGTCCATCCACCACAGGGAAATGATTCTCTCTCACATGCAAAATTCCCACTAGTGTTAACAGAACAGGCTAACAGAAAGAACTGAATTGTGAGACCAGTAAATGAATCGGCTATCACTGAACATATGGCTTCTTATCATGAACATGTTCCTATCATAAACATACAGGTTTTCTGGAATTCTAATGGCATTTTCGAGGTATATAGACTAAGCTGTTTCAGGTATCAACTTGCAGAAGTGTTACATTAATTCCACGGCTATACATCAGAACTTAAACAGAACCTGAAGTTTCCTAACAGGCAAGATATATGTTAAGTACCCAACTCAGGCAGAATACTTTACACACAGATAATCTTATATGCTGCAAGAAACGGAACATTCATTCCAAAATCAAATGCAGACATGATCAAATAGACCTCTGTCAATATATAGAACATAACCTAATTCTCTGGTGGGTTTTTTTGTTCTACCTTTACACAAACTCTGAAAGCTGAGACATGCAGTGATGCAAGCCAAATACAACAAAAGGAGCTTAACTCTCAAACTGAAAGTACGAGGCACATATATACTGTGTGACACTACCTGGAAATTCTCAGTGGTTTAACAACAAAAGAAGATGAAAAGATTTTTTTTTTTTTATAATAAACCAAAATCTTCCTATCTAATGCAGCAACTGAATAGTTGGATATTGTTGAGTTACTTTTGCATACTCCCTGATTAGAATACTCTTATTTTTAAACAAATAATGCATATAACTATCAATTTTTAAAAGCTACTATAAATTTTTTTAATACTAAAAAAATTCTTCCTAAATTTACATATTTCAAGTGATAAAATAGTATTACCTATTCCAATATCAGATAAAGTACGGTGGCTTCCAAAATCATTAAACACATTGTCAAGTTCTCAGTTGAAATGCACTTCTAAAACCCCACTGTCATAAAAAAAAATCTTGGAAACTTACATAAAGTACATCTCTGCTTATTTATCACACTTCATCCCTTCTCTGACATAAACATTTATTTTTGTTATTGAAGAGTTCAATGAACTTATAAATGAACTTTGTTTCATTTGTTAGCTTTTAGGACACATAAAAAAGATGACTGAATTTTGGAAAGGAGACTGCAAAACATAAAATGTGAGAACAGAAGAATGCTTTATTTATCCATCCGTTAAGCAAAACTCACTATAACTTAAGCAATTCTTTCCAAGTGGTACATACACTGTGAGGAGTAAATCCAAACAAAACTTGTAATATACTACAGCTATACATAAACACACACACACAAATTAACTGATTTCAGAAACTGAAAAATAAAAATGTTTTGCAGTCAAAACTAAGTTTTTCCCTTAGCCATCCCTTTGTTGCCAAGTGCACGTGCACATCAATGAAATCCCACAGACCTTCCTTAGTGGAAAATTTTTGATAATCCAGTTAAACAGCATTCACTGCAGATTAAAGGACATTAAAGAAGTAATACACAATTATAGATGTGGCTTCTTACATGAACACATAGTCATTTGCATGGCTGACTAACATCTCTGCGCTATATACTAACAGTTTTGGTTGTCTTGCAACTCAGTGAAAACATTATTTGCAAGGCAGTTTGCCATGACGCCTCACGAACTGCAGCTGTTCACATGGCTGCCACTTTCCCAGACAAACTGGGATTAAGTTTCCATTGCCACAAAGGCTCTGCAGTTCTTACAAGCATTCTTTTAGCCCAGTGTTGGGACTGTGTATTGGGCTGTCATATGAGGATGGCATGGGCACGGCAAAGTTCAGTTTAGACTCCACTTACATAAGCAAAAAAGTATATATATATATAAAAATCACTGAAAGAGAAACTAGAAGCTGAAGAGGATAAACTATCATTGTCTATCAGTCTTGATAAGAAAAACTTTATGTGACAAAGGGGAGAAGAATAATATTGAAATTTTTATTGTATTCCCCCTCTTCAAGTAGTTTTGAATATTCAAGATTGCATGCAAACTATGGTTAAAACTTTGGTTTAAATCTATTTCTATTAGATAAAATCAATTTTGTTCATTTAGACAGTCACTACTTGCTATTCAATCCTGTTTTGACAGTATGGGATTTTCACATAAACAACTTTCATGTATGCCTCCGCAGGATCCAAAGCAAAATCATAACTTGGGTGGTTCAGTTTTGTCATGCCAGTATGCATTTAATCACTATTAGTCTACAGTGTTTCTTAGACATCTTGGAAAGCTAAATGACAAATATTTGCAAAGCATTGCAAAAGCCACAGATGGATGTTGCTATAAAAGCACAAAAAGCATACTAGTGACATTTCTGAAAAATGATACAGTTAGTGACATTTGGGCACTACTGTTCTACACTACTACTATGCTACTTGTCCCTCATAAGTAATGTTATGAAAAGCTTTGCACGTTCTCCAAAGTCCCTCAGACGGAGCAACTTGAAGGATGTGCTTTGCTTGAGCTCTGAACAGGTTTTGCACTCTCACTGCACAGGCGGTGAAGGCCTGCATATACTATTTCTGATCTCACAGATGACACAGATCAGTAATGTGTATTTCTAAAAATCAGAGGCAATAGCACAATGATGGAGCTGTAATTGTCATGTTTATCACACACCCCATGGCTGAGGATGAAAGCACTTGGGCGTCAGAGAAACAAATCAAACAGTGGGCGTGCAAATGACTGCAAAACTATTACATGAAAAGGTTTTATGTAAAACCTCTAACTCCCCCACAAACATAGGCTTCATGTTCCAGAAATCCGACATTGTCTCATGCCTTGCAAGCACGTCTATTGCTACTATAATTTACTTTGCCCCTTGTTCTGCTCCAACACCACAGCTCGTTGCTATCACTCAAAGCATGCTCTGCCTTTGCCTTAGAGCGCAACAAATGTCTGGCGGCAGTTCTAACCATAAACTAATCTACTGTTACACGCTGAAAAGCGCTGTTAAAATGGCTTCAGGGCATTTGCACCTTACGATGTCTAGTTCTAGGCCTCTATATAGGGGTCACCTGGACTTCCATTCACCCTCCATCTCTACTAAATGTCAAGGCCAACTAGTATTTCACTAGTCGTGCAACACATGAACAGTAAAACCACAGAATTTGTTATGGCAGATAATTCAAGGCGAGGTACACAGCAAATTTTAGAAATTTCTCTGACTCCTGGAAGTGCTATCTATATGATATCCAGACCTCACATCCATGCAGTAGAGCTCCAAGACTGCTTATGACAAAACAACTTAAGCTAAACTACACATTTTATCACATTAAACAATATACAAACACAAAATAAATTATTGACTTTTTCATGCCTTCGCACCTTTAAGTGCATATGGACCTTCACACCTTTAAATGCATTTGGTAGCTAATCAAACGTTCAATCCTGTTCTTCAAGCTGAAAAAGCAAAACAGTGAACTTCCATGACCTTTTTCCTTTTTAAAATATGCATTTGACGCTAATCAAGTTTGAAAGAATTATTTTGACTTCTTTTGCTTGTAATGACACAAATGAGATCAGGTATATCTGCAACTACCCAAGATATTTCAAGTGCATTCCAAGACACATGACCCAGTCCTAATATACTGATGCAAAAAACATGTACAGCCATTGCAAAAAATGCTTAAATCTCACTTCAGCCTGTGAAATTACAGACATAACTAAACAGAGGTTCAACTCTGCATGGACCTATAAGATCATTTTAAGTCTTGAAGTTTTAATTATTCGTGAATCATGGGCAAAATACAGTGCAAATATCCTATGAAGTCATTACTGTTAACTGCATTGTAGTACTCAGAATATTCTATTTTTATTCTATGAAATAATGGATGCATGAGATTACAGAACAGTAATATTAGGTCCCTGGCTAAATGCCAGCAGTGCAATTACTTTCAGCCCATGTAAAATTCCAGTGCAGTTTCATTTAGCTATGGTAGTGGGTATGTTCCATCCTGAACCTTTGCATATGCCTGCCTGCACTTCTGGTTAAGGAATACCCTCCTTCATCTTAGAAACGTAGACACCTCTCTTTATTTATAATAATATATTGAGATATTTGCACATTAACACCTTAATTTTTGAAAGTACATCTTTTGTGAACAGTTCAAAATATGCAGACACTAGAATTCAGAAACTATGAAACAAAGCTCAATAGGAAATATATTGCTTCTACTCATTACATGAAATCACCTCAGCAACAAAATACAGCGGCTGTTTGTCAGCAAAACACAGAGTTACCTAGCTCTTCGCAGCAAGCAATTTAGAAAATATTTTCCAACTGAAAACTGCAAGAGAAGTTCAGGCCAGAAATAATTACCCTCTCTCCACTATGAAAGAGACCTCACACAACTCATAATACAGTAAAATTGGTCTCTGTCTCAAAGAGTCTACAGTTTAAGACTTAGATGAGAAGACAGAACAAGAATAAGATGATGGCCAACAATACTGACGAAGATTAACTTTTTTTCTGAAAAACTTCAAGGCAAGAAGGGACTTCCCAACTCTTTAAGGCACAAAAGTGGTCAAAACCTCAATGTCATGTCCAATCTGAATTCTCAAAATATCACATGCACATTTAGGCTCATATAATGTACTTTAAAAATATGTATTTTTTCCTTCTCCTTCCCTTTTTTTGGTGGACTGGCTAACTCATACTGTATTTACCATAATTAAGAAAACTATACTGTCCCAGGGATTGATAAGCTCTTTTTCTTGTTACTTTTCACTGAATCAGTTTGTGGGCTTGATTTCTGAAATCCAGTCGTGATTTCATGAAAGCCAGGTGGAAGAATTACTATCCTAATCTAAATGGCCTGCTTTACAATAACAGAGTTATGAACAGAGAGTAAACAAAATGCATTCCATTATTTTAAGTCTTAGGTAGATGCAACTAGGTTAAAAGTAGGAATTACGCTTAAAGATTTATATAATTTCTCAGTTCATCTGTGAAATTATTTATTTTCAGTTGCACCTACATCTTTCCATCCTTATCTTTCAGAATCTGATCATATAAAACATACTATCATATAATATGGCAGCTGAAGGGGAAAACCAAAACCCAGAAGATGACTGCCATCCTACAAGTATCAAGCTGACTGGCTTCAGGAAGAAACCAGCATTCACATTTCTCAGGAAGACAGTAGATATTCCCTTCTAAAAACCTTACTCGGCAGATATACTGAACTCTCTGAGCTGTACAAAACCATCAGAACAACATAGTCATTATGATAAACATAAATGTAGAAAACAATTAACACAGCGTTTCCGTTTACTTTGTGAGGCAAAAAGACTTCCAGCATATTTTTCATCTATAAAAATATGTGGTCTCTTTTTGCAATCACACCGCACTGTGTCAATACAACAGTCTTAACAGCCATCCCTGCTTTGTAATTGGAAACTTCTTCAATAGTCATGGTAGATACATAGTTATTTGTTTCTTTTTTTCCTTTTTCTTTTTTTCTTTTTTTAAGAGCACAAGGACCTACAAAAGTAGCCAAAATGAAAATATTGAATAACGTGTCCCAGCACCCTTCTAACCTACTCAATCGCACAAATTATTACATCTTAAAGTCTGCCATATGTATTATACAAAAAAAAAACATATTTTCAGTTCATTTTGCCCACATTCACAGAACAATATGTTTCCTTGTTATTAATTCTCTTAAATTCCCATCATAGTTAAACCACAAAAATACACAGTTAATGTGGTGACATTTCTCTTACTAGCTGCTTCACATCCTATTGAGGTTAAACCTTCACTAAAATCTTTCCTATCTTTAAGTTTAAATAAATCATACTTTCCTCTCTTACAAATCTTTTTCTTGTTTTGAATGCGTCACTTCATCAATTATCACAATCATTTAAAACAGGAAAGTGTGAGAAACATAACGAAATGCTACTATTCTTTAGGAAAATAAGATTCTCTCTACACTAATAAGTCTGGTCCCTATAAGCTTACAAGAAATTAGTTTCCTGTAGCTCAGTGGTTCACAGCATCTTCCCATAACAGGCAAAATTTTTCTGGAATCTTTTATTCCCATATTCAAAATTCCTCATATATATCAAATAAAAAGAAGGAGGGTTGAGATTAGCATAGAGTTGAAACATCTTACACAAACTTACTAACAAGTTTTCTGCACACCTATAGAATCAATAACTAGAGTTTCAACTACCTCTCCTTCAGATCTTCATGTTAATCATCTGCAACTGCAACTTTTAGCCCTACTGAACATGAGCTTAACTTTGCATCTTCTGCAACTGATTGGAATTGTACTATTGGAATGGCAAGGTACTTTTCAGTGTAAGCAGTATTATGCCAAAATATACTACATAATGAGATCTTTATTAAAAAAAAAAAAAAAAAAAAAACTCTTTCACTTTAGGATGGGGCTTTAGCTTTTTATTTCCATTTTTTATTGGTAGTGAGCATTCATCAATACAGTATCGTATGTCAATTTTCAGTGTTTGAAAGCTTAAATGGAAAAAAGTCAATGCATAAGCAACTGAAAATGCCGCAGCTGTGTATTAATCAAAATACTTCAAGTGGAAGAGAACCATCAACTGGAATAATGAATATAAAGCAAAAGATATGGATACTTGGGATGTGGCTCAGGCATAACTTTAGTTATTTGTTGCTTGTTTTTTATTTATATTATTTTATTTCAATTCTGATTGCCTCTGATAAGGGCAAACAATCAATCTCACTGGCTCAAATGGTGGGTTTTCTTCAAACTTCATCATTACTAATATTCTGATATTTGCTGCACTTTTTTTCGAAAATGTTGTCTATTTGATGGGCCTCTTTACTCGGAGCTGCTCATACAGGAAGAAACTAATTGCTTTGGGGTATTTACTTTGGGCTCCTTGTTCATGTGCTATTTATTCTCATTCTACAAAATACTTTAATACATTTGTAGACATCTAGCCTTCCTGGATTTATATACAATAGTTAGTAATTCAAGAACTGGACTTCTAAAGGAGTTAATCAGCTTGCACTTAACTTTCTGAGCTAACGTCTTCAAAGGCAGCCATCTTGGTCTTGGAAACTTCCCTAATTCAGAGCTGTGCACTACAGATCATTAACAGTTAAGCATTTAAATATCCCAACAAAATCTGCTGACTAGAACAAAGAACACAATGCAAAACATCACTGGCCTCCACTTTTTTTTAGAGACTAGCAAATATTCTGTAAAATTACTAGAGTTTAGGGCAACCCTCCTGGACTAGAATCAAACCATGGGAAGTCTGAATTTTCGTATTCTTCAGTACTAATGTGAAAAATATTTTTCCCTCAAAAAACACAGAGCATGCTATACAAAAGGAGAAATGCCTACATCATTCACAAAAATAAAATTTCATTATCCTGATGACAGTTGTCACTAACAGATCATACATTGCCTTACTTGCCTCTAAAAACCAAGTACACGTTTTCTAAAACATTTGGGATCAGTTCTTGGGTGCTTTTTAGGCTGGCAGTGCATCAGGAAGGAACATGACCTCCTCCGCTTTGTGGCAGGTTAAGCAGTCTGATTGAACATTGCTGCTAATTAAGAGCTCTTGTTGTTTGGCAGGACCACCAGAGTACCTTCTGCACTTGTTCATGACAACAGCACCTCTTTCAGAAATTAACTCTTGATGAGTGCAGACAGGGGGCCCAGCTGGTTCTCCCAAATCCTCCAACTATATAAATGAAGTGTAATAAGAACACTGGTGACTACCGAGGGAAGAAAGGCTATTCGTGACCTCTTTTTAAAAAACAGAGTATACTTTTACATTGACTTAATTTTCTACATTGGGGGTAGATAATGCAGCTGGGAACTGTGTGAACAGAACTAAGAATCACAGGAGGTGATAGTGAATAATTCTGGAAGAAATATTTTATTAGAAAAACTAAAATATAATTTTGTTCATACAGCTTTCAAAAGCAGTAATAATATTCAGTAACAAGACTACAAAAATAAAGTTTTGCAACAAAAGCTGACAGATGAAAAAGTAAAAGGTTTTGTAAAAAGAAAAAAAAAAGCATTTTATTAAAAACAATTTGATATTTAATTTCTAAATCTTTAGGATGCATTCAGAAGTGCAGCTCTGTAATATTCAAAGGGATGTTCCATATGTACAAATGGTACAGGTTACCCTATAAAACACATACACAGCTAAATCCTCCACAAAATACAACCCACCTGCATTTAATGTTAATATTGCAGCACATAGCATCAGCTGACAAAGTGCTGGCCTCTCTGCTGACATTTCCAAAGGTTAGCATGATTTTGCCCATCTGAAGAGGCACTCCCTGAAGACTTGGCATGAAACACACTAGAAGAGCAATGACAGCAGGCTTCTCTTTGCTGTACTTATTCTGCACAGGATTTCAGACTTCAGGACAGCTTGCTTAGCACTATATCCAAATAAAATTCAGAAGGTGAAGTCTACAGCTTGACTTCCAGATAAAACAAGAACAGCTACCAAGATGATAAGTAAGTAGTAGAAGTAATGTCTATTAACATACTAACGTGCCACATTCACAAAATGGTGATTTTTGGTTCCTTTGTATTGTTTCAGACTCTGATCTTTGTTCAAAGATCCTATATGTCTGTCAACCTTACAAAGTTGTTAAGAGTTGAAGTTTATTCAGATGTAAGAATACTGATTACTATTTCAAAATATTTATATCAATATGGCCTATTATATTAGGTACTGATTAGAAATAATTACATACAGAAATAATTACATATTATAGTCAAGCAAAGTGCTTGACTGCACCCTCCTGTGCAAGACACTATCAATCACATATGACAAAAGAATGAGAAAGGCTATGATGATTAGAAGCAATCATTTCCCTCAGATAAAAAATGCATTCTAAAACAAGTCATTCCTTGTTTATCTCCCCCACACACTTAGATCTTGTTATATCTTGTATGAAGCCTTAATTTCAAGATAGCTGATGTTAGAAAAATCTAAGAGCAAACAATATGTACTTACGCACTTAAAAAAAAAAAAGTGAGAGTATAATAAGAAGAGTAAGCAGATGTCTTCATAAAGTTCCTAAAGAAAGACGTCTTTATGCATATTTCACTGGTATGAAAAATACAACCAGAAACATACTTGGACGTATAATACATGAGATGTGACCTGCATGTGTTTTATGCAACTGAAAAGGCTGTAATATACATCCTTACTTAATTATTATTTGCTTTTTTCCTTCTGAGATCATTTCTACTTCAAAAAGTAACCAAAAATCCAACCTAAACTATGAATACGGATGTCTCAGTGGTCAGCATATTCAGCATTCAGATATCCTTGTTAGGCTTATATCCAAAATCAAATAGGAAGGAACTAGAAGTGCCTAGCAATGACAGAGCTGGCATAATGCAAGCCTCTGTAAATGTGTATCTCTCTTTCCAGAGTGTTTGTGAACAGCCAGTCACAAAGGACCTCGTACAAATTAATCAGGGTATATTAGTGTTGGTTAAGATGTTATTGCAAACCTCACAGTATGGTGGTATGTGTGTATTTTTTTAAGGTGCCTCAGCTTCTGAAATCTGCAAATTCTGCAAATATATACCTCAGTTTAAAAATCGAAACACCAGCCTCGACAGTTCCATAGGTTAGCTAAAAAACATGACCCAACAGTCCAAATAGCAAGTAAGTGCCCCTAAAACTGCCTGTTCTCAATCTGAGTATTTTGGAATCAGCTATCAGTGAATATACAGAGCTAGTACCAACAGAATGTCTTTTCCTTATATGTAGGTTAAGAAAATAGGAGAGAACTGGCTCTCTTTTTTAAAACGATGTAGTTTAAATAGTTTCCTTCCAGCTTCTTCAATATTTGTCTTAGATAGGGCACTGAGGAGCATTGTGGAGCTACAGGATGAGGGTTGGAGGTCAAAGAGCAAGTACCTACACAGATCCTTTGAGCTGAATCAGAAAGAAAACACGCGAGCCATTTTTAACAACTGTATCTATGCCAGAGGTGTACAGAAACAGAGTAAGTAAGGTTTCACCGACCATTTTCAACAGTGAAACACAGAAGCAAGTGTGGAAGAATACTATGATGGCTGTCTTTCAATACATGGTTTTTCACCAGATTAAGTAAGTGCTCTGTCTTGCAGTCATTTCCTACACAGCTCTAGCTGACAATGTATAAGGGCAGCAATAGAAGATGGCATGGAAGATTTTTACCTTAGTCTCTCAGTCGATCTCTTTAGCTTACAGGATGGACAGTAATTATTATTGTAGTCCTGAGTACCTGTAATTTAAGATTGAGCATAAATCCTCTTTTAACAGCAAACTTCCTTTCATACCCTTTCCACCTTTCCACCCCAGCTTTAGGAAGTGTTTCCTATTCGTTACGACTTCTGTTCTGTCAAAAAATCTCTCCACCTTTTCTGGATAATGGCAAGGGGTCAGGGAAAGCTGCATCCTGAATGTCAGGCCTTCAGTTAGGAGCATAATTATGTGTTGTAGTGGGCTTCAGATTTCCTCAGACAAGGTCTTTTTCCACAGTCACCAATAGGTAAATGCTCAAAGGCAAGACAGCTTTAATTAGAGGTATCTTTAAGCCATCTGTTAGTTTTGGGAAGAAGGTGATTCAAGTCCACTCATACAACTCTGAATTCTTTTTGCAATAGCAAACAGCTGCATTCAGGCTAGAAGAAGGTATATTCCACAACTTGGAACTGTTAAAAGAAAGAACAGCCTTAAAACAGGCTTTCTTAACAAATATAAGAGATGTGGAATTGTGAAAGGAAAAACTCAGGATCTGGCTAGAGTGTCAGACATCAAAAGTACAGCCCAGGGCTTGAGGAGGGGATTGAAAAATGCCTCTTATTCCACAAAGCAGTCCAGATAAAACTATGGTACTCCAATCATGCCATATGTTAGAGTATTGTACTGTACTCGGCACATAGAGTATTTTATGAAGTTAAAATGCCATGTAAAATAATAATTGCAGCCTTAACTATTTCATCAATGAATTCCTACCAGAATGGACAGCCTACAAAAAAGTGCAAAACCAATGGCTCTTAATAACAAGTGGGCAAATTTAATGTGGGCAATTGCATATGTACTTTTAAAATTAGTAAAATAGTAAACTATTAGTAAAATAGTCGGAGTCGATGAACCTTATGGGTCCCTTCCAACTTGGGATATTCTATGATTCTAAAATTCTCTCTCTAAAATCCAGGGAGATTTTTTTCTTGAAGAACCTATTAGAAAAAAAGTTAAAAGAAATTTTGCGGGGAAATTTTCACACTAAAACTTCTCACACAGTGACAACACCGTTGTTGAAGAGCCAGGTTCTGGTCTGACTGATTAAAGATTCGTTTCTTCTGGAGGGAAAAACTCCTTCACACATCAGAAAGACCTCCTTGAGGCAGCATTTCATCTTCAACTTTTCACGTAAACATCTGCCAAGAACTACATTAAACTGTGCTATATGTTGCAAAGTAATTCTTTTAGATCTAGCCATAATATTTGATGAGTAAATAACATAAGAATTACCACACTATGTCAGCGCAAAGCTTCAGCTAGCTTAGCATCCTGCCTGCAGCAACAACCTAAAGCACATCCAGGGCGGAATAACAGACCAGAGCAAGCACCAAGTGATACCTCCCCAGAAATATTCTCCCTGTTTTAACAATTTGCAGCTCAAAATTTCCTGAGATTTCCTGAGCGGAAGGCAGTATCTTTCCATGTAAAAACCCTCAATGGATTTCTTTTCTATGAATTTACCTGTGCAGCTATTTTATTTGCATTTAAGGAATGACTGGTATCATGCCTTTATATACTCTGTATACTTTATATGCACATATAGCTCATTACATATCTTTCATCTCTTGTTTGAAGCCCATTTCTTTCACATGCCGATACCCTGTTTTTCACATTTCTAAATTCTGCCAAAACAACTAGCTGGGAGATGTAACACACAATGCTTAAAATCAGTTACAAGTCAAACAGAAGTATTAAATGGCTTTATTTTGGAGGTAGATGAAGTGACACAACCTTACAGAAGACACCTATAAACAGTGGGTGCCCTTGACGGTAATCACAGTAGAAGCTAATCTCAGAAGACCAGTGGCAGTGCACAAAATTCTATTTTATGAATAAACCTTTTTCTTATGATAATTTGCCGTTATTATACATAGTATAATTGTTTTATTCAATTATGTTTACCTAAAGATACTTGGGATTTACTTCTTTAAGTTGCAAAAGAACAAGAGAGAGTTTTTGTGCTACTGGCAGGTTAAAGACAGAATGAATTCCGAGCTGAGAGAAAACTGGTCAACAGCCACCATAACTCTCGCTTGGTACCTTAATTTGCAGACCAATGGCGGCCATCGCCCAGATACAGGCAGGGAGACAGAATCAAGGGGGCCAACACTAAGTTCAAGAACAGATGGTCTAACAAAAGATACCACCTGTCTTTACGTGTTTTACCTTATTTAAACACTTAGGCCATCACAGCTAAGAACCATAACATTATTACACATTATTCTCCCATACTATTCTCCGTTTCTCTTCCCCACACACTTTGGTTTTCTTTAGGATAAGTCACTTCTCTTTGCATTTTATGTATACCCCCGAAGTAGTCATCATGGTCAACACACAGCCAAACTATAATCATCTCTTGTAATCTTCCTTCAGTTTCAAACCATTCAACCCAAGCACCTTTTTCCACTCTGGAGCATTCAGACTGTATATAACATTCCAGGACCATTTTTGCTAGAAAGG
This sequence comes from Anseranas semipalmata, assembly GCA_013399115.1. Taxonomy (NCBI): domain Eukaryota; kingdom Metazoa; phylum Chordata; class Aves; order Anseriformes; family Anseranatidae; genus Anseranas; species Anseranas semipalmata. Next base: position 103,462 of record VXAA01002484.1, read on the forward strand.
TACAGGCAGGGAATGTGACTGATCTGCAAAGACTGCATTATTTTACTTCACAATTTATTCCTCCAAAAAAATGAGAGACACGTAGCTCCACAATGTCCTATCAAGGTCTACACACTGTAATGACAATGCATTTCTTTGGCAAAATTATTCGAATCCAGATTTCCTTGTTATGACAACTTTTTCCCTGGTGTAATACAAAACAAATAGTTATACTAGGTTGACATGCTCCGTACTTTTTATGGTATTTTCAGAAAGTCAGTCTAGACCAGTATTTGTCTATTTAAAGAGTTTTCTTGATGTTTTGCTCAAATGAATCCACATATATATTTTCTAAAAATAAAATAAAAATAGACTCACACTAGTGACTTCAATGTTAGTCAGTATCACTGAAATTTCCTGCAAATACAAATGAATATTTAAAATCAAAGCATTCAGTTGTGGGTTTTGGCTTGTCAGTCTCAATTTTTATTCTTTATTTCATGTCGCTGAAAACTATATGAGAAATAACAAAAAAAAAATATGGAAGACTGATTACGACTGCTTGATGTTTTTGTTTGCTTTTTTATAATTTGCTTCTGTGTTATATAAAGAAGTGAAGATTTGATATTGCTACATTCCCCCAAAAACGTGAGTCCTCAAATCTTTTCTTTTGAAAAATTTGAAAGAGACATATGCCTAACCTTAGATTTAATTCTAATCTTACCGCGCAGCAGCAGTCTTGCCCTCACAAATGATCTAACCATCCAGCCATCACTGTTCTGTGTATTTATGCATGTATATAAATATAAATTTCAGTAAGATGTGTTCCATGAATTTATCACCAAGTAACATTCTAAGAGACGGCAAAAACTATTGCATATGTATTTCCAAGTCGTATTGAAGTATAAACTTTTTATATTGTCAGATTTGAATTACAATGCTAAATTTAGCATTAAATGTTGTGACATTTGGGGACTGACACAGTGTTTAACAGACTCCAATGACAGAACTCAATGAGGCTAGCCCTCACTTTATTTACACTCAGACCTGAGGTTGTCAACCTCCACAAAAAAAGTTATATATTAGTTGTGGATTTCTTGTTCTGTGAAATGCTGAACTGCGCTCTTCTGCATAATTCTCAGATATACAGCATTTTCCAGAATAGTGTCCTATGCTATGGAAGTGTAGAGACAGAGACTTTGATTTACCACTATGAACAATTCACCTGAGTTTTCGCCTTACCTATTTTATGAGTAGTACCAGGATCAGAGTTCATTCCACATGCTCCCCATTTATCACCAGGCTTTCTGTCAATAGTGACTCAGAAAACTAGCCAGTGAACCAGGCTTTCTAAATCACATGATGATGATCTGAAACAATTTCAAATCACGACGTTCATTGCTGATGGCTCCAAACATCTACATTCCAACTATGTACACACATGTATATATACACACATAGTTGGAATGTAGATCTTTATATTATATTATATATATATATATATATACACACATAGTTGGAATCATAAGGTTCTGTATAAAGAAAGTTTTCTGAAAGGAAACCATCAACTAACTAACCTTCCTTGGATAAAGGAAGTATTGGTACAGCCCATAAATTATGAAAGAAAAATAAAGCATCAGCTTATACTGAAGCTGGAAAAGGTCCACAGGTTCAGTGCCAAATTTGACCTATAGTGTGTGTATCATTATACAATAATATTTACTATGGCTGAACTGATTTGGCTTATTTGGTGGGGAGGAGTATTAGGACCTTTAATCATCTCTGACCTTAAGAAAGAGACGTAGCTGGACGAAGCTCAATTCACTATAACAGAAAAAAAAATAGGAAAAAAAAAGAAAAGAGAAAACAAAAATGGAGCACATCTGAACTCTGCAACAGACTTCACTGCTCTTTCAGGGAGTAAAGCAGTCAAATGTTAACATTGATAGGCTCTTGGGGACAAATTTTTCCTGAAGCGGTTTGAACTCTTGTGAACTGTATACAAATCCAAATTTTTTTCTTGTAAAATGGTTATACTTACATTGTACTCATGAAAGTTAAAGTAGAAAAGCTGCAAATACAAACTGTAAAATGTTTCATTTCCTAGTATTTTTAATTGTGATGATTTAATGAATCTACAAGTCAAGAGTGAATTGTAATTAAAACTTCTTGTATTTTAATATAAAATAGATAGTGTGCATTTTTAAGCTAATTCACACAGTAAAGAACAATCTGTTTTTGTGCTTGACTTTTTCAATTCATACAAGCATACTGTGCTGTTAAATACCAAACGATATTACCACCCTATTAGGGACATTTGCTTCCAAATGAAAAGAACCATTTCAGCAAGTTGCAGCTGCAACTCAGTTACACTTTCTCAATATTTGTAATGCTTTCTTTTACGAGATGTCCTTATCCTGCTCTTGCCAACAATACTTTACCATTCAAGTCCCCTGCTCTTTTGTGTAGCTCCAGATGAAACATACTGCTTAACAACCGTTCCAACACCAGCATATCGCACAATGAAGATTGTTTTTCATATGCATTTATTTCCAGTTTTAGCAATTCTGAAATTTCTACACATATACAAATAAGATAAAAAATAAATATAAGGCATCAAATTATGTTAAGCTCTGTTCATGACTGCTCTCACTACGTAGTTATGTTGGCGGTTGAAAGAAGACTGCATTTTCTGTTGTACTGCAGGTTTTCAAAGTATAGTTATGCAATTTGCAAACTGCAATTGGTTAATGAAGCTAAATTTAATTAGTTCAACTTCCTTGCAGATCACATCAAACAACACTATTTGATGTATTCTGTAAGATGACCAAGCCTCCTACAGCTGGCTAAGTGTCACAATGAAAAGGCATCTATACTTATTTCTGGGAACTGAAATGAGCTGTTTTAAGTGGAGCTTTTCTTCCATTTTCTGAGGCTGCACTGCTCTGACCTTCCCAAAATCAATCCTTTGCGGATTAACATGTAAAGCAGTGTCGAATTAATTTCAGAAAGCGAATATGAGATCAGCCTGGGATCATACAAAACATCTAACTCCTAAACACACTAATGCTTCTAGCCGCTCAATGAGAAGCTGTCAATAAAAAGAGGGAGGGGGTAGTTAGGAGGATTTGAAGCGTGGAGCAATCTATCAGCCTAGTTAGAGCTTTGCCTACTTCTGTGGCATGGCTAATGCATTCCTCTAGAAGTTAATCCCATTTCTAAAGACCCTCCCGTGAGCAGCACATAGGCCGTGCCGAATGAGAACTAAAGTGCATTAAAATTCTCAACAACGTCACCAAAAGGCACACTATTAGATTCTGAGAGTTGACGATAAGATGGTTCATTAAAAGTGCTAGGTCTTAAAGAACTGACTTTTGTTGCGATTTGTTTGATAGAAAATATTCAATATGTCTTTTGTGATGCACCTGCAGACATAATTTTCTACTAAGAGCTGTTAAAACATCAGATAAATAAAAGTAAACTTGTATTAATGTCATCAGTGTAAATAGGAATTGTTGTAGTTTCTATAACATTGCAAATCCACTACAAAAGAAGACAGTCAGGCCTGCTTTAAGCTAGCATTTACATACAAAACGTACTTGGCATCCACTACAGCAATACAGCGTAATCAAATATGTCTAGATACGTTTGCTTGTACTTTGAAAGAAATAGAAAGATGATCACTTTGCTACCCGAGAACTTCACACTTCTAATATGCTAATGTTGAATTTCACAAATGCCAATAGCATTGCCAAATACACGTTCAGTTTGCACACAGTTACACAATTTTCAGAATTTTTAACTGAATACTGTGTCTGAGTCACCAATTTACACACCGACAAACTATAAAGAAAGGAAACCCCTGGACATGCTAAATATCATCTGGATACCTTCTGCTCTGAGGGCAGCAACATCAAAAGCCTCAAAGGTCAAAACCACAATCCTTATTCATCACCAAAGACAGAGAATAAAAGAAGATGGGCACCAAAAGAAAATAGACATATTTTATATTATGAGGCAAATTTTCTCAGTAGTTATGAGAGGGCTTGGAACCATATTATCTCAAGACAGATTACAGATGAAGAGGATAACAAATGGCAGTAAAAGTTTGTGTACTATTACCGTTGTGAGGTTGAAGCATCATTGGGAGAACCTAAAAACATACCCTTTGCATTCTGTATTTCTAGAATCTTTTGGTGGTTTCAGCACGTAAAATATAATAGAAGCAGGCTAGGAACTGGAGCAGTTGTGTCACCGAGGCTGGATTAAGCAGATATCTTGACAAAAAAAGGCAAAGTATTTACAAAATATGTCAGAAAAGTGCATTAAAAAAATACATTTTCTATTGTTTCCTGATCCTCAAAGTTTAGAAAATGAAACATATGTCCATTACTGTTAATTAAAGACTATATATCTCATAAAACTTATTATTAATAGTGCACTATACTTTACAGAAAATTTATCTTGATTACCCGATCCCAGAATAAATCTTGTGGTAAGAAAAGCTTTATTTCATTTGTAACTCAATAAAATGTAACACAGAATAAGTGAAGAAAAAAGCAATGGGGCTGCGTGTCATTTCTACAAACTCATTTGTTATACTCTCATCATAGTTGCATGCTGTCTACCACTGTGATTAAAACGTGTTGTGATTTTGTTAGCACAACAGACCAAGAATTATGGTATGTCTATCTACTGGATGCCTTAAATTCTGACAGGGAATAGAATACAGTTTCTTAGGCCAAAAGACTCTGGCAAAATGGTTTTTATGACTGTTTGCAATCACACTTCATCTAGCTATTTTTTAGTCAACACTACTCATTATAATGGCTTGCCAACATCCAAGTATAAACAAACTCAGAATATAATGTGCAAGACAAGCGAGCAATTCAATAGTGAGCAATTCACACTCTCTCAAGGGGAAGGGATTTGCACCCCCGCAATCTATTAAGCCTTCTGTACAACTAAATTTTGGCTGGGTCTGCTTTTGTGATATAATCCTGCAATCAGCACACAAGCACTGTCTTGAAGATACTTCAATAATAGATGGAAAATCAAAACTGGTATTTTCCACTATTTCTGAATACCACACACTGACCTACTTAAAGATGAAAAAACCACTCTCACACATTTTTTCCCCTCAACAAAAATGTCCATTTACTCTTTCAAAAAGGGAACTGAAGGGCTAGTGGAATATTGCAATGTTGACATTAAAATGTTTCATACACTAAAAACACAGGAAATGACCCAAGCACATAGTTTCCACAATACAATGGACTGGCATATGTTTGCCTATGTTCAATGGATAAAGTCTCTGCTCACAGAAATAACTGAACCACAAGAAATGGCTAAGAAAAAAGCCCATTAAGAACTAAGTAAAAAGTGAAAACTAAATTAAAGGTTAATTTAGTACTCAGTATTGCAATTAAAAGCTAAGGACTTACTTTTCATGAAAAATCCTACAGCTGAATAGCTCTTACCACACACTTCAACCCAGAAAATTACGTAATGACTTTCTGGTATTACTCAGAGCAACAGAAATTTAGAAAGTTATAGAAGTGACATAATGCTGTTAATGTTTAACAATTCTATTATAGAACCATAAAGGCAAGCTAAACAATATACTGTTACTCCACTTCAACTTACCGCTTTTGTGCCATAGGTATTTTTATGTGGTGGTATTTATGTTCATGTAAGTTTATAAATATTTATGCAGAAACTTTAATGTGTGTCAGCCTTCTAGAATTTCTGGATTTAATCCTTAATAGTCTGTTATCCCCAAAAGATATTATTGACAAAAAAGTAGATAGAAACAATAAAAATAACTCATTTGTACAGCATAGCAAACATGCATTGGTTTTACTTAAAATACCACTAAATCAGGAAGCTGGTAAGAACTTGGCTCTGCAAAACCTTTTATAACCATAAAGGATATGAAGCTGGAAACTAACACTTTATGAGTTCTAAATACATTTGTGAAAGAACATTGTGAGAAAACCTGTACAAATCTGCACAGGTTAAAGAAAATACATAAAATATGTAATACTTTTCTTCAGGACAGCACTGAGAATTAGGAATATTTTAATAACCAGTGTGAAATAAGAAGAAAGGAAAAGAAACAGAAGCTGTACTTTCTCCTAATAAAATACTATTTATTCTAAACTTTATTTATTTGTTTATTTTTTAAGGGACAGACAAAGTAGGAAGGGGAACAGTATTTTGAATCATACATATTAAGAAGATGGGAGTTACATCACACACTTGTGTTAAGTCTGATCTTACACCAAAATTATCCTATGTACTTGGAAAGACAGCTCACGGGAACTCCCTCATTTTCTCATAACCTAAAAGACACACACAACATGTGAAAATGTTCCTGTAGTTACAGAATAAGGTTGTGCTGCAGAAAAGTCAGTGATTTTGTTCAACTGGACTGAATTTCAGATTTTGAAGGGAATGTTCCTATTGTTGGGAACCTGACAGAGTGTTTCCACTTGCTAAACTGACAATATATTCAATATATTTTTATGTTCTAACTAATAAATTAGGCAATGAAATTAAATTCCATTAGGAGTGCAAAGATTATGCTGCTATTGTGTAAGTAAAGACTACACTGACCAGCAATATATGGTGGGTCTGTAAAATACTGCCCACAGTAATCCACTGTGGAAAATGCCATGTATATACAGAAAGACTCTGACCTTTTCCAGCAAATGTTTTTCAGACAATGTTATTCCCAAACAAAAAGATATATACATAGGAAGAGAAATCCAACATATCTTCCTTTTTTTTTTTTTTTAACATTTCTAATATTTCAGAGAAATTTAAATCTATACTAAAAAACTTGTGCAGATGATGGTGATACCATAATTTTTAAGACTCATCTTTTTGCATTGCCTGCCATTTTGCACTTACTTTCCCATTCTAGAACATCAATTATTATCAGGTTACAAAGATAAGCCAGTTATAGAAAATAAACTACTACTATGACAGTGAAGATGAGGGTCATCACATCTGGGAAAGGGTAAGTTATTGAACTGCATTTGGCAAAAGCATGCTCAAAATTACAGAAGATATCAGACAAGACCATATTAAGCCACTCTGCTGATGCCACGTGCAGCAGAAATATTACTGATTTCTATTGCATTTTGATTGCTGCATACCAGAGCCTGTTTATGTAAACCTGAAAGCTCTCCAAAGGGCAATATAATTAGTCCAGACTCTGCATACCTTCCTGCAGGGCTCTTCCATAACCAACCCTGAAGATTGTCCAAAGGCAGGAAACTTTGTGCTGGTCCCTCACATGGCCCTACGCGCAGCAACGGACTGCCTCTTCCCAAAGACACCCAACATGGCTATGGTACTTGGATATTTAAGAGAAGAACATGTTCTATGCAAAACACATAGCAATATGCAGCTGCCAACAAACATGGCCATTTGTGCATTCACACAGCATCAGAAAAGCTTATCCCACTGCCTTTACTGAGCAAAACCTCCACAGAACCATGGTGTCTAACCCAGCGTAGGTACCGAAGTGTGCAAATTTCACAGGATATCAAGCATGTGAGCCACCCACATGCCTGAGAGAGCGTGTGTGCTTAAGCATTTTGCTGTATCGGAATTAGATAACAGTTACAAGCATATTTCTATTATCATATCGCCAAGTGAAAGTCAACATTCCTTGCTTAGTGTACTTCAGCTCAAATCTAGTAACAAAATACTAACATTGTCTATATGCTCATTTTAAGATCTACAGCAAAAATGGCATTGGAGGACCTGCTTAGACTTTGATTCCAAGACATTTCAAGACAGACAGATGTTCAACAAGATCCAAAAAATGCTGCTTGATGGATTGAAAAGCATTTCTTTAAGTGGATTAAAAGACTACAAGAGTCAAGATGTTTCTATTTGTGCTCCACACAATTATGCTCTTTAAAGAGACTGTGTTAAAACTGTTACCACGGTGTCTATATTCTAAGGTTACATGTTGACAAGTATGTCATTAAAAAGCAAGCAGACACTTCAGTGAGAATCTGCTCCTGGTCACCAGAGCTAAGCTGTTTCGGATGGATTGCTCTGACCATGTGTTTAGCACATTCAGTTCTTATCTACTTTAAACAACAATCGTGTTTTTCCAAGTGGTAACATAAATCATATTTAAATGGTATCAGATTTTTACTGTGTGGCCACACTGGTTTTTAATAATTGAGTATCAACAACAAGCTTTATTTAGGAAAACGTATCAATTCATCAAGAGCCTGTCATTTTCACTGACTTAAATCCATCCTCTGAGCTCATCTCTTACACCAGAGCAAAAACCTCTTTATTTTAGCACCCAATCCTGTGAATTAGCCAATTCTTCCAAGATGACAATGAGTCTGTATTTGCAGGGGCTTCGACAGACAAAGCATGCTCTTCATGCACCTCATAGTCTATCTGTCAAAGCTGCACGTGAAGATTCATTGCTCCTTGTTACACACTGGAGACTACAAGAGTTCTAAGGACGAAAGAGAACCGGGCAAACCCTCTGTCCATATAACGCTGCATACACCAAGAGAGGAATCCCAAACTGAATCAGGGCCTAATGAAGGCTTCCCCTTGAGTATGAAATCCCAGTGTGTTCATATTTCAAGTTAGTTAACCTCAGGTTAGAATGCTAACAAAAGATGCTCTTTGTTTCCATGGCTCAACAGGCATTCAATCCACCTGCTAAATAATGTGAAAATGTAGAGCTACCTGGTCTTTACTAAGATGTTTGCTCTCAGTTAGCTAACTTAAGTTTTGGAGATGCCCTGATTGTTTTTTTAGCAATTACAATACCAGCACCTATAGTGGACTCTGTCATGTCTTTAATGTGATGCTCATCCGGTAGATAAATTTTCTGTTCAACACATTAAAAGTGGGTAAAGAAACAATTTATATTATTTATTTTATTTAATTCTATAAAATACTGTGTTTCACTTAAGGGAATTAGTGCCTTAAGCAATAAACAGAAGTATGCAATAAATGGCATATGTGGGATCTATTAACCTAAGTGCTTGACTCTGCCATCTAAATAATCCCCTTTTAGAGTTTCAGATTTATAAGTTTATACAGAAACGATTGCTAAGAAAAAATATTTATTAAAATAAAAGAGATTAAAATAGATTCCAAGTGTATCTAATAGCATGTGCTACTGCTGAGGATTTAGTGACAATGCTGGCCTAACTTTGATCCCCTGAAGGTTCATTTTCCCACTCTAAGAAAAATTTGTGGTAGTATGAGATAGTGTCACCAGATTAATTGCCAGACCAAGCAGGAACCTGACCGAAGCTCTTGTACAATCTATTTCCAGCTTATGTGGGCCAGGGAGATTAAAGGCATTTCTAACTTACCCTCTCCCTCCTTTTCTGTGTTGCCACCGTGTTTTCCTGTACTGTGGATTTGCTGCCTGCCTGCCTGATCCAGCAGGCCAGGCTGATCTAAGCTGGATGGATGCTTCCATCTTTCTCCCACCTTCCTCCAGCATCGTTCTGCAAAGTCCAGAGTAACTGCCCAGAGATGATCAGCCAATAACAAGCCATGGAGCTGAGGTTTGCCAGACCTTTTGACTTGGGGGAGAGAGAGGCAAGGAAGTGGGAAAACAGCACACTGAGGTCTTTTCCTCCCTGTTCACTACCAGCTCTCCAAACAGGCCAAGGAATCGGGGTCTTTCAGTGGATTAAACCAGTACCCTGGCACTGGACACTGACTCTAAGAGGTCTGATAAACTGTCATTAGGCCTGCTGCTTACCTCGCATGTCAGCATTGTTTTTTATCCACTGTCGCAGTTAAGTAAGAGCAAGGCAGTGCACAGGTAGGGATATAACGTCTACAACCATTTTGTCCTATATTACTTTTAATATTATCCAGATATAGCCAGCAATTCACACTAGAACATTACAGAATTTCAGCAATGGCTTATAGTAATCAGGACAATACCAATCGTTTTGATCAAAACGAGAATAAATTCCCAGTCTCAGACTTTGAATAGTTTAATACCTTTCCCATATGTTGTATACCTCTCTGTATAAAATGTAATACATGACATCCTAATATATATCTAACAACTATTACGCCAAACACTAATTCTTTAGCTAAGAGCAACAACTTCAATTACATATAGAAAACAAATTGTTTGCTTTGTGTCCTTTTCTTCACATAAATGCCTTAATGGATAAGGGAGTATTTTTCTGCACCCCCAAAATAATCAAATGAGCAGGGATTATACCAACAAACATCAATGTTAATTCAAAAATGGATTAACAATTAAAGAATTGAAGTACATTAGCACTGATCTCCAGCATGAAATAGTTGTGATCAATGAACTAATCTGTAAATTTGATTAATTGAGTAAATCCTGTTTACTGAAGTATATTCTAAAAGCATAATTTACAAATACAAGAAGAGGAAAATCCTGCACTTACTGAAAAAAAAAAAAAAGTCAAAACTATCAGATCAGTGTTTAGACAGGAATGGAAAAACAGCAGTTTCTCATTCAATAATGCACTCATACGGACATACCTAAACTTCACTGGCACAGTGCTGAGAATATAGCAAATCACAAAACGTCCTCTGGACGCTGCAGAAAGGGGACTGCCACACAGAGCTTGTTTCAGTGGCCAGTGAAATACGAAATAGGTAAGAGGGCAATAACCTCTTCCTTTTTTTTTTGTTTCTAAGAGCTTGCTTTTATACGAAGTTGTACTGCTTTACAACTATACTGCTAGACAGGAAAGGGAAATAAGATAAATGGGTGGAAATATATCCTCATACCTGTATAACTATATTTATTCTAGGAATTGTATCAATACAACCACGTTGGTTAAAAAAATAAATCATACCTCTGACTGACAGGTTAAAATAGTCTAAAACTGTTTAGACCAAACTTTAGTATTGAATGTGAGACTAAACCCAGAGTAGGTAAGCACTGCTAATTGGCAATAATTGAAGCATGACAGGTAGTGAGATATGCTATTTAATTAAAAAAAAAAAAAAAAAAAAGGAGATTTAATTAAAAGTAGAGTGAACATTTTTTTAGTTGTAGGTAACAACATTTTACTGATGTAAAATGATGTTTTTTACCAAACTCTCATTTTTATCTGCAATTCTAAGTTATGTCTGAAATAGCTGCATTTCAAAACTTATCAAATAATAGCCTGAATGAAGACAGATAAATAATGGGTACTAATTTAAGGAAATTTAAGACAACTCAATGCATTTCATGTGGAAATGCAGAATTCCTTCCAGTTCTTTTGTGCCCCTCTTAACTCCAGCTGGGAGAAAACACCACTTGATTTTTTCTATGCAGTCACTGCTACAAAACCCAAAATAATGGAACCGACATGCCTTGAAACATCAGATCCTATACTGTCAGAATCCAGAAACAACTGTTATGACATTCCAGATCCTTATAGCTAGTGAAAAATATGAATACATGGAAAAGAGATCTTTTATCATTCACTCCATGAAAAGAAACTAGTTATGATACCAAAACCTAATGCAAACTAACATAAATAAATTCAATATTCAGACTGCTAAATATCTATTCATCCAGCTTTAATTCAGTTTATGGGCCCTCTAAAGGACAGCTGAGGTCTCTGAAAATTAGGTTTATTCCAGCATCAATCTAGAGTCAGGGAAGCCCCTTAGTCCACCAAACCAGTAGGTTTGGTAGTAGTCTGGCCCCAGAGGAATGAACCTCTGAAGTGTAACAGTCTCATAATGCTGCACTTCTAGCAAAACTACAAAACTAGCAAGTAGTACAAAACAGTAAGGCAGACATGCAGAGCGGATCAGTCAACAATGAGAACACAACATCTGCACTCTGAAAGGCTGGGGGTTGGATTTTGGAGGAACTACAGCCTGCTCGCCGGGACTGAATGCCGGTTACCGGCTGAAGTGCACGAGGTGCACTTCTGGAGCACCTGCCTAACCTGAAAGGAATCCAGTTCCCATTAGGAGGACACTGGAATGTGAACCCAAGTGCAGTACGGGAGGATAATCAGGTTGCTTTCTAAAGCTCACACCTGATCCAGTTAACACAGATGCACCCACTGACTTGCAAGGGCACAGCTGTTTCAAAATCCAGACTGCCATTGCTCTCAAACTTATACTGGGCAAACCAGAATTTAAAGAGACCAGTTTAGAGTTTCCAGCAGTATGCATCACAGTTTAAAATATCTCCCCAGATAACTTGTGAACTACAAGAGGGTAAACGTAAAAAGTTCAGGTATCATTGAAAAGGTAGAAATGACTGATGTTGCTTCAGTCCCTTAGAGAATATTCTCACAGTAGGATTTTTAGAACTGCTGTATTACCATAAGAACTAAACAGGAATACAGCAGTGTGTTTACTGAATTTCTTACATGTGATTTTTTAAAACATTTAAAAACTGGGGGGTTGATTTTTAAAGATGTACAAAAAAGCCACATGGTTGGCACATTCCATTTTAAACGGAATTCAAGGAACTGAGTTTTAAACCTTTTTCAAAGATTTCAGGTAGAAATGGAATAGCTAATGGGTGCTGCTATAACTCGCTGAAAGTCTTCCCAAATCTCTGACAGAAAATAATAAGATACATTAAAGTTCCATTTTTCCTCCCAGCAGAACTAGAACATATGAGAATAACTAAGAATTAGTAAGATCAGCAGAGGTCAAAACTAAAGAAACGAATGGTAACTTTTACACATTGAAAGAGCTATTTTCTCACAGAAGTGTAATTTTACAGAAATTTGCAAGTCAACTGCAATCATGAACATTTTGTCAAACTATATAATGAATGCTACTGTTTTCCACACAGCCCATATGAAACCATGAAATTCTATACATTCCGTCAGACTTTCTACTCTGTACACTCAAGATTCCTGGTTATTCCCTCTACAGCATTTTTTTTTTTTTTTTAAGACGAACAGCATATACATTGGAAAANGCATATACATTGGAAAAAAAAAATGTTAGGGTGCCTCCTGAAATACCAAGAGCACTCTTTACCAAGAATACATATACATTGCTTACTGATGGACTTCACCATCTCCCGGCTTTTGAAAATGATATCTCACTTTGTACATTTGACTTAGGGGGAAAAGAAATTTCAGGCTATTAGTTCATGCCACTTAACTTGATGTACTTGTAAATCTATAAAGTAAAGTTGATTGCAATGGGACTTACGCCCATCTTCATCTCAAAAATCTTCATCATAAAAAATGTTTGTGAAGAATAAATACTGTGATTCTGTGAAATACAAGTTTTCTCAAAGTACATTATCTGTTTTTTCCTGTGCAGCCCATTTGGCTACAACATCACTTAAATGCACTGGTACAAATATTTAATGTAGATGCCTTCCTTCATCATTATATAACACAGTGTTACCAACACTTCTGATTTGATAAGAAGCCTTGCAATAGTTTTTAGACTTCAACACCTCAGAATAAAACTACACACCCAGTGCTCAACTTTTTGCCTACCAGACAAATAAGAACAGGAATAGCTTTATAGCTTCCTAACCTTGTTCTGCACAAATTTTTTTTGGATGATCCTTATTGCCAAAATTCCTAAGTGAAGTCATGAATTGTACATGTACAGTTTAAGATTGGCTATGTGGGTAATTTATCGACCTTTAGAAGCACAAAGAAAGAATTGACCCACTACTAACAGGCTTTCCCAGAAGCTGCTGCAACAGTACACATTACCTGTGCAAGTATACAATACAAAATGTGTTACATGCATCTCTAGTACCCACAGAAACTAGAAGTGGGGAAAAAAATATAATGGCTCAGTTGGAGCCTATACAACAGTAGCCTATACAACAGTAACAGAAGATGTTCTCTCTGTTTCTCCAGGCTGTACAATGCCTAAGAGCACTATTCATTTCAGACGACCTACCTGCAATCTAAAAAATAAAGCATAAATATGAAAAAAAAAATTGATTCTCATTCATGTTTTGGAGGTAAAGGTGAATGTATTAATACTGTCAAAATGATATCTACATGGTTTTATGTATTTGTTCACATCAAGAAAATATATGCAATTGTTGAATTACAATTCACTAATTCATGTACAATTTAGTACATATATAAGTGCAATCACTCATATTGATAGTGTCTAATTAAAAAAAAAATGGTTCAATATTCACAGATACTATATTACCTTAAAAAAAAAAAAAAAAAGAAAAAGAACAAGAAAAGAGGAATTTATTCCAGGAATGTATTTCTTTGATATTAGCATAGCACGAGCTTCTATTTTTTGATGGTATTTGTGCAAACTAAACAAGGAAATATTTGACAAATCTTACCGGAATTCTAATGAATATTTCTGCATGAAAGTTTTTTGTTGTTTGAGAATCTGATGATCTTTACAGAAGACTGACATTTAGAACGAGTTCTATTACAAAATTCTATGAAGAAAGGCTGAGAGAGCTGGGGATGTTCAGCCTGGAGAAGAGAAGGCTCCGGGGTGACCTTGTTGCAGCTTTTCAATACTTAAAGAGGACTTATAAAAAAGATGGAGAGCAACTTTTTGCTCGGGCAGACAATGACAGAACAAGGGGGAATGGTTTTAAATTAAAAGAGTGAAGTTTTAGATTAGATGTTAGGAAGAAATTCTTCCCTGCGAGGGTGGTGAGGCACTGGCACAGGCTGCCCAGAGAAGCTGTGGATGCCCCATCCCTGGAGGTGTTCAAGGCCAGGCTGGATGGGGCCCTGGGCAACCTGGCCCAGTGGGAGGTGTCCCTGCCCATGGCAGGGGGTTGGAACCAGATGGTCTTTAAGGTCCCTTCCAACCCAAACTGTTCTATATTCTATGATTCTACGATTCTACAAAGTCATAGGTGCCAAGGACACTCAAGATACTCAAATGAATGTGAAATATCAACTGCAAAACAGTTGCTCAATAATTCCCAAGACTAAGACTGAATTTATTGAGGATTTAGGCTCATACACCCCTTGGGTGCATCTGTATATCCTCCCTGCTTCAATGCTACATTTAAAAGCTAAGAAGCACTACATAAACACCACACTGAATTCAAACTTGGCAAAAAAACTTTGGAGTTTTCACAACAGAAATCTTTCTAGCCTTATTTTCTGTGTGAGAATGTTTTACTTGCCAATTTTGATTTAATTTAGATTAGTCTATTTCAAAACAGAAGGCTGAAAAAACTGTGCAAGTAAAAAGTGACACTTTTTCAGATGAAACATTGAAAAAATTATTTTAAAACTAAACTGCACATAACATTTATCCATAGCGTACTAACTCTGCTGCTGTTTTCCAAAGGTATTTTAATCAAAAAGGAGAGACATTGGAAGTGATTTACAGTAGTTAACGTGCAGTTCCTCCATTTCATAACTCTAAGCATCAATGAAAGTATCTTCACCACATAAAAAAAGAAGTGGTTTGCAAAAGTGCCTCTGTGTATCAGCTGGTTTTCATAATGATGTTCTCTATTTTTACATTTGTCTATATAAACGATGAACAAATGTCTCTCTTGCTATAAGTCAAGTATGTTCCTTTTTGGCATCTTAAGAGAAGACCTGTTTCATTACTATTCACATGATTTCAGGTTCACATAAAGAATAGGAAATAAGCTGTTTTTCATTTTACTCTTGGAAAGAAAACGGGACTAGAGAGATTATTCAAGTTTTTTTTAAAAAGTAACAGTACATCTGCACGGTCATTACAGAAACTTAGAAAATTTTCTTATGGAAAACGAGGTTTCATAAAAAACAACACAGTGGAACATTCTTGAAAATGGTGCTGCTAGCAGAAAATAAGGAACACGTTCTTGTATTCTTGTCTTAACTTGTTATGCGAACAAAGACTATGGGTTAGTGAAAAGGGAAGGTGTAAAAAGTTCTTTTAATTCTTTAACCAAGAAACCCATAACACAATCTGAAAACTAAAGGACCAACGGTAATGACAACTCTGGATATTTCCTTGGATGAACAGGCAATAGGCTCCAGACTCTTTCTATGTCTGGTAGAAATCACCACTTACTACAGGAGTGTGAGCCTCACATCTTTTTCTAACTCTTATCTGTCTAAAAAGTCTCTCTGTACTAATCGTATTACCTTAGAAAATCATGGCCATGGTGACACTTCTTAGTAAGATAGCTTCCATATCATTAAGACCAGTGCCTCAGTGACATTGATCTAAGCATTACTTGAACATACAGGTGAGCTAGCAAAAGATGTGTACACACACCTCTGTAATAATTTACTCCTGCATCTCATGTTAGATTCCGCAATTCCCCCTCAGGGGATGTGATATTTTAAGAATCCCCTTTGCTAAAATTCCTTCCTCCCGCCCTCCCTCCCGTGCTCTCAGGAAGGTAGAGTTCACAGCACTTTACAGCCTGTGCCTATGGCACTGTGAAAACGATGTAGCTAAAACCCATTCTAATTAGACAAACTGCGACTGATGCAGTCTTCATCACAGCTTTGAGAAGACAGGGGGGATGTTTTAGAAAGCTCCTGTAGTTTGTAAAGGCTGGAGGCTGCTTTAGGAGCTAGTAGAACATTTCCAAACAGATTCCTCATTGGAAAAGGGGCTATTCCTCTGTCAGTGACTTATCTCCAATGAAGTCCACATGGAAACAACGGGAGTGGAAATTTTATTGGCAGCTTTGCACAGGTCTCCCCCAGTTGCGTTTTCCATATTACATTTATAAAGTAGGAGTTAAAGAATAACTTTCAAATTGTAGTTTATTTAAAAAAATGAAGCCATGAGAGCTATGAAGGCTGGCAACCAACACAAGGTTAAAGCTGAACCTTTACCCTCACAGACTGTCATAACAATTTCTTTGAAAAGACTGCTATATAAACTGAACAAGCAGACAGGTTTTTGTGTTCTCACATAAATGGAAACTATGTCATATAAAAGAACTTTAATGGGCAAATGACACTGGCTTTTTCTGAAGCAGAGTTTAAGATTTTCTTCCTTTCATTTTTCTTTTTTTCCACTTTAAACACACATTCTATCATGCATCGGAGCAGTACAAATGGACAAACACTATCAAAAGTTTCAGCTGCACACAGTATTTCATATTCTGTTTTTTCACTATCCGCTGAATTCTGTCTAGTGTTAGTGGATGTATTGGTACTGTACTGCATTTTTTAAGACTTCACAGGGAAAAACTATTACATTACTCTGCATTTGGTGGAAAAACTTTACTCTTCACAAAAGAAATGTTGTAGAATTTATTAAAACAAAAGTGCCAATAAGATTTTACTTTAATACCTGAGGGAGAAATATGATCATCTGCTCCAATAAGAAAAAGATGCATGCACTAGGTGCTCTACTAATTACAACTGCTTTGGTGGGCAATATCATTGGTGAAACAGATGTTAGGGACCTATTAACAAAAGTTTTTCAAACATCTGCTTACAATTTTAAGGCAATTGTAAATACAGCACAGAAGGTCAATTGGGCTCATTAAGGTCTATGTGCAAATCTACTGCTGCAGGTTTCTTTTTAGCTAATACTGACTTTTTTTAACACAGGAAATAGAGTTTAATAGCAACTTGTGTCAATTTTGATTGTGATTTCATACAACAACAAACAACAATCGCATGCCCTGTGCTTCAGCAAATAACCCATTTTCCTTCCTCTTTTTCCTCTCTACCTACAGCACACTGCCATAGTTCTATGAGGTGAAGCACAAGGTAAAGGAAAGGTTATAAATTGGGCAATTATATAGAAATGATTGATTTTACTTTTAAACAACAATTATGAATCCTGTTAGGAAATCTTCATTTGTTGGACCAAAGACAAATGAGTTTTGATTACAACGCATAGTTATGATATGCAAATTATTCTTAACAACTGGATTCAGGAGCCCCTTTAAAGTGTCAGAACAAGAAGACAGATGTTTAGTATGTCTGAAACATGCTATTGATTAGAAGCACTCTTCATCAGTCTTCCTCAAACCGGCACAACCCAGTAACAGTGTTTTCCAATGAACTGCTCAAGACATAATCCCCCGACCATAATACCAGCAACAGCAGATAGGGGGGCAAAAAGTTTCCATTCCAGCTGTTAATTAGTGCTTCAAAATCCAGCAACAGTAACTTGCACAGGAGTTTCCAAGATTGGTTCTTTGACAAGACGTCCAGTTTAGTTGTTATCTTGAGCTACAGCTTGAACTGATCAGGTGATGTTGCACTAAAGCACATTTGTAATAGTCACACACTCTGTGAAAAGGGCCCAATTGTGAGTAGCAACCTGCAGCCAAAAGGCTTCTTGAACCAATTCAGTTAAATTCTCAAGAACATGTTTTCCGTCTGGAAGTGCTCAATGTAATACATAAAACTTGCAGATTTTAACACAGAGGAGGCATTTCTGAAAACGAGGAGGAAAAATGCTGTGATGTGGAGGTAAGTAACTATTACAATCAGTCTGCAATCTTATAATGGAGTTCATAAATTGATTGGTAAGTGCTGATCTATCAAAAGGAAAATTAATTATTTTGCAATATTTGACAAAGAAATAGTGTAGAAGTAATTTTAAATGACAATTCTATTAATACCTGTTATAATTCAAACGGGAAAATTAATGGTTCTGCAGTAAAATTGCATTTGAAAGCACCTGAATTTTGTGGCTTGTACTAAATGTGAAGTAGTTTCTACTTTAAGTATTTTGCAGCACATTTTACAGCAAACCCAGCTTTGGAAGTAAACACTAGACAGCACCTTCTACTATCAGTAGCAACACACAGTTGAAATCATTAAAAATAAATTAATATAGATGAAAGTATAAAATTTGTAAAAGTTCTTTATATCTGCAACCTTGAAGCTATGCTCATACCAATCTGAAAAAGTAATATGAGTCCTTCTTGTCCAAACAACAGCTAAATCTGAAAGCAAACATCGGAGCTTTCAGAAAACATTCCCATCAATAAAGACTTGTCTTTACTCAGCTTGGCCCAATATTGCCTGCTTTAAAAACTTATCACCCTATCCATCTTCTCTGCGACTTACTAGAAAGGATATTTTCAATGTCTTATGAATTTCTTTCCAAGCCATTTTTCCTTCATCTAGCATTTATGAGTCTAAATAGACTGTGGATTTCTTTATTTCTTGTAAAGGAAGTGGGTAGCTTAATTTTGTAGGGCTGAGGAGCCTGGTGATTATCACTGATAATCTGTAAACTAATCTTTTTTATTCCTATGTTTTTAAGCTTTCAAGTTAATCTTAGCTGAGTAGAATGTCATTAATTATATCTTTGAGACTGAGTAGGTAGTAGAGTTAACATTAGTCTTTGTTTTTAAAAATCTGCAACGCCACTGTGGCAATTCTAAAAACTACAGGTACATCTCATACAAAAAAAAAAAAAAGGGGGGNACCCCATCTCCCACCTTCCCCTCAGAATTCCAACCGTTTAAAAACTGTTTGGATTCACAGTGCAAGGCTGATTTTAATGGCCCAAGCTTTTTTTTTACTGAACTGATCAGGATATTTTTCCTGCCTGGGGAAATGAGGGAAGAAAGAAAAGAGGTGGAAAGGTATACAATTTCTCATTAAAAACAGAACTAGGTGCATCTACACATAAAGACTTAGAAAAGAAGAAAAGCTACCATTACCACTTCCAGCAACTTTTTAGAAGTTTCCCACTTTAATACGGATCCCACCTTGCCTTACGCAACTTAAAATGGGATGCCAAGGAAGGTAAACTTGCATTATACTAAGAGTTAAATGAAAGATATGTCCCTTCATTATACCACATATATGCATTGGATACTATTCAGGATCACTTAATTAAAAAAAGTATATACTTTCACATAAAATCCTGGAAATCCCAAAGAAACTGGGTGTGGGAAATGCAGGCATCTAAATAGCAAAAAGCAGCACAAAGATAACACTGATGATGAAAGGATTTGCTCTAGCTGAGGAGGACATAAAAGATGAAGTTCTACAAAGACCATTAAGTATTCACCAGCTCACTGCAAATTACACTAAACACTTGGTAAAGAAACACTTGGCAGATGTCAGCAACATATAAGCCAAACATGTTCCTTACGTTGAAGGATAATGTAACTACAGAAAGGGTTTGTTTTGGAAGAATTTCTAAAGCACAAAAATAATCTGGCCTCGTCTCCTGGCAAGGATGGATTTACCAAGGAAGAAACAAGAAAGAACCATGACTACTTATGTGACAAATCCACGTTTCTGCCATTTAGATACTTAATATCACTCCTGAAATAAGATATTATACACAAATTTGGATAATAAAAAAAAAATAATTATAATTAGAACTTTGAAAATGAAAATATTTATGTAACCTGGTTTTAACAAATGTAGCATATATAGTACTGCACATATAAAATTACTTTCTAAAGCTAAAGTCTTCCATATTTTAGATTTTGCTATTCCACTATTACCTTTTGCAGGTTTAAAACTACATTCCTAAGTGTGATTTACAAAGTTAAAACCTAAACCCAGTGAAATCTGTGGGATTTTCTTCTCCCCTCAATCTCCAAGTAGAAAGAAGCTTCTGCAGAAGTGCATCCCCCAGTTATTAGAGAGGCCAATTTGAACATTTAATGTTAAAATTAATGTTCTGTTAGGTTCCATTTGAGGAAAATCATGCTTAAAGACAAGACAGAAAGGAAGGCATCTGTTTATAATTAGGAAAGATACCTTTGGCACAACTGATCATTCTGTTAGTATCATTGCTAGGTACAGCTTTTAGATTTCTTTTGTGGCATATGAATTTCCTAGAACCACCTCTGTAGATCTACACATCTTATGGCTGATGTGGTCAGAACTTCCAGACTTTATGTGCACAGCAAGCTAAGAGCAGCAACTGAGATTCATGTGGGATTCCCAAACTCGCTTTCACTACATGAGCTCAAGTGTCAGTAAAAAGTTACAAGAGCTGCAATGCCCAACGGTCAAGCTAACTCAGGTTAGGAATGCACGCTGAACCAGGTACTATAGTGGTGCGTATGCTGGTTCAGAAAATATATACAAGCTTCATATCAAGACTGATATCACTGGATTTCAGTATGTACTTATGCCAGATAAAGCATTCCCTCATGTTGGTATTTTGACAAGGGAGGTTTGCAAGAATCTCTTTTTACTCACTATTCTCTTGTTGTTACACACTTGTTTGACATCTCCAGTTGTTTTTTCCCCTCCTTCTCTCCTCTAATGTCAGCAGGGTGCCGTTTGCATCAGCACATGTTTAACATGAACTAAATCAAGAGATTTTAAATGGAGGGTCCACCATGAAGGAGTAACATTGCTCTGTTTCATATTTTTGAAATAAAGTAACTGGATTGTAAAATTGCTGTGTTTTCTGTTACTACCACCTATGCAGCTACCAAGTTTCATGCAGCTTTCCGAGATGTTTAACAAAAATGTTATTAACTTCTCATCCTAACATTGTTATTAACATTTTAAAATATATAATAAAATAGCATGGCTGTAATCCCAGTAAAAGAAATCATCTTGACAGCTCCACTCCCCTGATGGTAGCAAGTGGCAGCTTCTCAAATAAAACTTCACAACCAGGATTTATCTGGAACTAATGTAAGTAAGGTAAATTCCTATTCTCACAGACAACCCTTTGCACCAACTGATAGACATGAGAGATGCAAAGGCCAACTAAAAGCACAGTGTTTGAACAATCATAAATCTGTGGATGCTGGTGAAGAGAGAAAAATAATCAGGCTTCCCCCCCACACACACAGTCCCTCATCTTCCTGCTTGCTCTAGAGCACATTGTCCTTCACACTCACCTCTATTAGATATCTGCTGTTTCAGAGTTTCCAGAGCAAACTCATCTGACCAGGATCACTAAGTTCTCATCAGCTAAACATTTTAGACTCTGCTGAGGCAGACTAAAATCAAGCAGGTGAAAGTGTCTGCAGCTTATTAGCTGGACTCCCAGCCAGGAATACAGACACTTTCGGAAACTCATGCAAAGATTAGCTGTTGAAACAACTGAATTGAAATTACAGCCCATGAATCTCCATTGGGAAAGAATCGGCTTGTGGACATGACATCTCCCAGACAGAAGAAAACCTTATGCTGAGAAACAAACTCAATTTGAGATCATGAAAGCAAAGTTTTAACTGTTTACACCAGTCTGAACCAGGAGTGCAGCTAGCTGTTCATTATGCCCTTTGAAATGCCTGATCTGCTACAATCTTAGCTCAGCTGAAATTCTCAGAATTAGCTCTTTTTATACATAACTTCATCAATGTCAGTTCCATGTACACAACCACAAAAAAGGCATGCTGTTTGTATCTGACAGTAGAAAGATTTTTCTATTCAATTAGATGCATTTTCCCAAAGAACTATACAGGGGGGTCCTTTGGCAAGAAACTTGGGCAGTACTTCAGAATGGTGGCCCTCTTCTGTGACATTCACTCCTGAAAAGGACACTGCTCATGTCACAGTAAATGAGCAGCAGCTATCACACATCAACCTTTAAATTATCTGCAAGGAGTAACAGTGCATGAAAAGGAAATATTGCATCCCTAGCAAAACAAACCAATGAACCACCCACGTGAACCAGCACTTATCCTACGCAGTGCAAATGAAATAGTGGTCTATAGTCATCCAGTCACCTAACCACAGTAAGGAAATATTGTTTCCTCGGAGGAATTCTTTCTCAAGGTCTCTGTTTAAGCACTTCATACTTCCATAATTCTGTCATAAGTACTTGGCAGAAGCTGTAATACAAACATAACGAATGGCAACCCTTACCAAATTACAAACTATAGTATCCAAAATTTGGGCCTCTAGAGACATCTATTTTATATAACAGTTTTGTATGTGTAGAGATGTATCCAAGAGGAGCTGGAAGCTCCACTTGCCAGAAAGCACAGTAGCCATTTACTATTATTCCTAATTCTACGCATCACTGCTATTTGAGGAGGATATTGTGAGAGGCTATTTAAAGGGCTATTGTGGCAAGGTATAAAAATTTTGGGCAGTATTTCACAACGTTCAGAGAGTTTCCTGGAAGACCTGTTATCCTTTCGTTCAGTAGTATTTCCAAGGTGTTGTCTTGTCAGACTTGATGAACGAGGGATTTGTCAGATAATTTCTAGCCAGAAGTCTAGAGCTGATGAAACTGAGCTCTAAATGTTCTATGTTCAAAAAGATGCTTGGAATGGCCAAAGATGCATGTAAGACATTTTGAGAAAGCTTCATTTATTGTTCGCAAAAACATGCAGAAAGACTGCTGAAACAGTTTCTGCAGTGGCAGTTTCCTGCCACACCACTAAGAAATTAAATTAGAACCTATTACCAGAAAACCCACTTCAGTTAGGTGGGAAGTGGGTCAAAGGGTGCATTTTGTATTCCCAGCTGAGCTTCCAAGGATTTCTTCTTGCTTACACTTCTATTGGGCAAAACACAAATATTCCTATCCACAAATATCTAAAATATTGTTATCAATGCTGTTATCAAAAACAAATATCTAAACAATCAACAGTGCCATTTTCTTTTTGTAGACACTTAAGTGCAACTAAACAGAAATCTTCCATGTTACGAATCAGAAATCACCTTTTTTACACTCCCCCGTGCTACGCGGTAGAACTCATGGTACTGTAGGTCTAGAAAGTACATATCATACCATGTCCTATTTCAGAAAGCTCAGTATAACCCATTTCTCACCGTCCTCTGCAGCGCTCTTCCCCTTCAAACATTCACATAAACTTTTGGTTCCCATAGGGCCAGCAGCTGTTCCTTCAGACTATTCAACCATTCAATTATGCTGCGCATGCAGCATAACAACATAAATGCAGTTTAGAAAGATGCTTGGCAACCATTATGTTCACATCTAGGAGGGCATACCTTTGGTTTTCTAACTTTGCATCTCTGTGATATGATACTATGCAAGAAACTACTTTTTCCACACACAAAAAAAGAAAAGGGTCTTATTTTGCAACTTTTATTCAACATCCTATAACAACACATAGAGCTATAAAATTCCCATAAAGAAGACAACTGGTCTGATATCACTTAAAAGCTGAGAAACAAATTTCATTTTAGTTATTTTTTGGGCTAACTTTGAAAATGAAACCTAACAAGTTAAATACTCCTAAGTGTTGAAATAACATGTTGTTTTAGTAATTCTCTGTCAACATAACAAGAAAGAGCTCCCACAAACAATTTCCAATTTTAGACTGTCATAAACCTGTGAACAAAAGATGCATGAAGTTATGAAAACAGAAGTTAGAAGGATGAGGATCAAATTACATTTCATTTTTCTTAAATATGTTATAATCCGACTTTACTGAAGTGCTCTAATTTGTCCCTGAAAGCACACAGCATAATACTAGCATATTAAAAAGGTCAGGGAAGACCCCTGAAAAGTATTCTAGCTAGTATCCAGACCAGGACTAAACTTGGTTAAATCCCAAGCATAAGGAAATCACAGTACAATTTTGTTTATCAACTTATTCATACAAATGAAAAGAATGTTTTAAAACATCATGAAAGCACTTCATAATATTAAATTTTGTCATATAAAAAACTAGAAATAAAGACTTGCTTCCTTTCATGTCTTCACATGCTTACGTTATTAAAGCTCACAACTGCAAATACATTTTGTATACTCAAGTGTACCTGAGTACATTCTAAATAAAAACTCAAATATCTTCTATCAAATGTATTCATTAAAAATATAATTGTTACAAAATGAACATAAATATATTATATATAATAGAATATAAATATAATAGAATATATCATAACATAATATAAATACATACTAGTGTTTTTTGTTCTGGAAGCACATGGATAAGAAAAAAGAAATTATTGAAGAAAACCCAAGCTGGACTGTCAAGTTCCCACAATAAGAAGGTCAAATTATACTTTCAGATACAGTCTGTAGTCTCAATTTATATTGTCAGCGCCTACTGATAACAATTGTAGATTTGCAGAAAAAACAAAGCTGGAAAACGGTCCAGATATGATCAGTAAATTTAGGCCCCCCTCCTGCATCAAGTTCTAATTTGTAACTATCCTTAAAGCCACACACAGCCTCCACAAAAAGTTATGCGATTCGACATGCAAGTAAAAACACGTGCGAATCACTCTTGAAGCAGTAGCAGAAATATGGCAAAGAAAATATTATACCAAGTACTTTATGGCCAGTACTATTTCTGTCCTTAATTTATGAGTCTACTTCCATGCAGAACTAAAGTTTGTGGACACTGTTGTACCACCATAAAAAGAAGGCTTTAAACTATGATATGCAGCTAGATGGGGAAAAAAAGGGTCAAGGCAAGAAGGAGGAGATTCTAATTTCAGGAAGGAAAAAAATCAAAACCAACTATATTGATCACAGTCACAAAAAAAAAAAAAAAAAAAAAAAAAAAAAAAAAAAAAAAGAAGAAGAAGAAGCTGGTCTCTAAAGTCAGGATAAGGGTCTCTACTGTTGGACAAGCAGGTCACTTGTGCTTGGGACTGACTGTTGATTGGACTGCTGAACAATCAAAAGAAGTGAGGACCTAAGGACATGGATATAGCGAAGAGCAATATGTTTAACTATTGTTTTATCATTGCTTGCAGGTAGTGACAAAATTTTCATTTGATCGAGATGAACAGGCAGAATAGAATTTCTTTCCCACTTGATCTTACTCACCAGCTATGGTCTAGCAGAAGAGAAAGCAGAACAGAGAACAGAAATTGAAGAAGGGCAACAGGTTCTAGCCAATAGGTTTTGACAAAAGGCTGAAACTTTTATATACCCATGATTATGGATTGGCTGAATCTGAAGGAGAAAAATCTGTAGTTGAAGCAAAGAAGGTATCCTAAGAATTTCTTGAGTTCTGCTTGAAATGCAAGACCTTAATATGAGCATCTGCCATACAGCTGGTGCTTTAAAACTTCTGTAGGTAAAATCAGAGTGGACATAGAGCTAGCTCACATTTTCTGAAACCAAATCCAACTCAGATTACTGGCAAATAATGCAGATACCACACATATCCCTAGTAACACGAATATCAGTGTTTCAAAACCACCCTCCAGAAGGCATTCACACACACAAAAAAACCTACATGTAAATCTAACTAATGCTAGGAAGACCTAACACACTATGTAATATGGTCCAGTGCAGAAATCTATGCACAAATGGCATACACACCAATAATCACCTACTTAGGAAAAACCACATCTAGGGATCATATTCCTACCCTTCTTGTAACGAGGTGGGTATGAGCCACTGCATAAGATGGAGAGATGGTTAATGTATTTTGAAACCTGAAAACCAGAACGAAGCACCTCAGATTTACTAGAACACATAAAACTGAAAACACACACTAGGCAAATACTTTTGCCTTACAGCTCACTCCCTTGATGACATTAATATCACACAATAAAAAGGACCTTTAGAAATGCTGAAGTACATGACAGATTGAAAACAAAACAATCAAAGTTTGTGATTTTTTAAAATTAATGGACAATTCTTAATGCAAAACCTTCCCAGTTTAGTCTTACTAAACAGTTATATGAATGAAGCTTGTAAAGACATTCACAAAATCATTTTTGGAAATTGGTGTTTAATGATTCTGCTAAATACAGAAAAAAAAAAATGGTTCACTGAAGACTAGTTCATTCATGTCACCTAGTGCTGCGCTGGATATGACTGCCAGCTGGCTCCACAGCCAGCTAAAATGAGAGAACGCTCCCAACAGGCTAGCCTGCAAAGCTGGCTGGCATTTCTTCTGTGAAGTCCAGAGGAGGGTGCCTGCAGCACCCTCAGCCTGCCAAAAACCAACTTTCTCTTCAACCAAATTAACATGCACTGTGAAGTCTCCTAAGCCAGCATCCTTTAGATGTAGAGTGAAAGATAAACACATGCATAAAATGTTCACTTGAACTATCTCATAGTACAAGGAACAGTGAAAAGAAATTATAGCATAGTTTGACTCCCGGTTTCCTTTATATTTTATTAATCTCTGACCTTGTATCTAGTAATCTGAATCTAGCTTAGGCTTTCTTTGTACAGTTACCATCACTGTAAAAAACCTTCTCTATCTCCAAGAAGGATTTGCTAGGTAGTAAATGCAGCTGCAGACCTAGCAAAGACAACCTGGTTCCAGATCCAGTAAATGCTACCTCCATTTCTACATTTCTTGCTTTAACACCATCTAAAGATATTTGTTTTTAAGGGAGGAACTGAATAAGGTGTATGTTTCAAGTATGGGAAGAATTCTACTGAGAATTTTAATTAAAAAAGTATAGCCCCATATCACTAGTAAGCCTCCCTGACATGAGTTAGAGAACAGTTAAATAAAAGGAAAATTTACATCCAAAATCCTGAAAAATCTAGGGTTACCACACTTTATGAGCCATGTCTGATTTGTATGTGGCACATCTGGTATAATAGATATGATATACAAGCAGGCAAATATTTGAAGTAATAAGTGTTTCCCAGTGTTAAAATAAACACCTCAGCACTTCAGATTTTTGCTCAGCAATTTCTCCTCAGTGGGAGAGGAAGCAGGGAAGGAAGGGCACTTATCTACTTATCTACTGTTACACTTTACCACTTATGAATTATCACTCACTCAGTGAGATTTTTGTTTGAAACCTAAAGAAAAACTTCAACCACTAGAAAGCATTTAATTTCACTTGGTTCATGCTCACATTATTTCACTGCTTAACTTGGCAAAACATCAAAATAGAACATTTTCACCCTTCTTAACCTCTCCTGTTGGCATACCAGTTTATTAAGCTAATGCCTCGTAGCAAATTACTGTTTTCCCCCCAAACCAATATAGTTCTATTATAATGAATACCCTGTATTACAGCTTCAGCTGCCTGCAGAATATTCATCTCCTTCACAGGTAAAGGGCTATAGTTTCTGTGCAGTTGTTCTCCAGTCACTGGTGAAATATAACTTGTGAACGACTAAGTATTATCTGTTCCGATGGCCACTGAATGCTGAAACATCTAAAACGTACGTTAGATGAAAAACAGGTTATCAGGCAGAATCCTAATGTTCCAATTCTCTGTACTCTCAAAACGGCCTACCATACTTTTTGTGTTCATGCTATGCTGAAATCAAAAACAGAAAAAGCTGGAACATGAGCAAACCTTCCTCATAGAGCTAATGATGACCAGCAGATGTTCTCCCAGAACTAATCATGTTATAGCCAACATGTAACAGGACCTGCTTATTGATCAATCTGAACTTCATAAAATGAAATCATCAATTTTATTCCAAGTTTATTTACTCTTCCCTTTTCCTTCCACCCTTCTCCCTAAAATCTGACTGAATTGTATCCAAAATTTCCATAGGTTTCTCTGTTCCCTTTACTAGCTAGTTTCCACAGAAACACTGGGTAGAATTTTCTGGTGAGTCTTGCAGAATAGCATCAATTAGCATTATGTAGACAACGTGTTATACCTATGCTTGCAGACATCCCCCAAAGACATTTATGTCTATCTCTTCTCATCTACTCCTATTTCTGCATAAAATGCTAGGAAAGATATTTGTGTTGTGTTATTTCTGTAACCCATAGCTGAAAACAGTTCAATTTTATGAGTTCATTCTTTCCTTTTGGCCTTACCTTTTTTGAACTGTTACCATTGTTAGTTAAAAATAAGATGGAATTGTGCTGAATTTCATACTTGATACAACTCTTTACTCATATCGTGAAAACAGAAGTTTGAATTCATTCTTTAGCATAAAGAAAAAAAAATGTATTCCTTGGTTTTAGGGAGAATAAGCTAGTCAAAAATAACAGAAAAGGCAGAGAAGGCAGCATGCAAATTCTTAAGGACCCACATCAAAAATATGTGTAATTTACATTTTTCGGGTTAGCTGACAGACAAAATGAAGTGGGATTTAAGAAAATCTTTCTCATTCTTTCTAAAGTATTTAATATTACAATTTACTCATTCCAAACTATGTTCATAACTGCAGGATTAAAAGCAGACCAATGAAAAGTTTTAAGATAATAAAGTACAGAAAAGCTACATTCAATAAAGTTCACCAAGACAAGTTTTTTTCTCCCCCCACCCAGCATATACCAGGTCAAGATCTGAGTTCCTAACTGAAATAAGATCGATTTCTCCTAATTCATTTCTTCTCCTGAATATGGCCAGCAGTATCTTCCTTATCAGTCAGCAGCTATCAGATTTATTTTAACATGAAATTACATTAAAAAAGGACATGCATTACTAATTAATTACACTGGTACTTATTAATTAGTTTGTGGTAAGAGTGAGTTCTATCTTATCCATCTCAAACATGAAATTGAACCAAAACCAGAACATGAACAAATGAAAATGACTGATAACAGCAAAATACTGGAAGTGTGTGTGAACTACTGGGAATAGGAATAAACAGAAGATAAGCAGAAGTCTTTTACTTCTCCCAAAAGAGATAAGCAAGAATTTGCAATCCTTGCCAATAACATAGGTTAAGAAATATAATCAATTTGCCTGTAAGATTTTAATATGTATTATGTACCTAAAGTTACAACTGCTTAGACAAATTACTAGTTCAAATTAAGACCAGTTTATAACACCATTTTTTGTGCTATGAAGGCCATGTTTGGCTGTTAAGCAGAATAACTCCTCATCTTCCTTCATCAGAAGGGTTAAAAAAAAACCCTCAAGAATATGGCATGCAGTGAAATATCTATGACAATTTATTCTGTAATCAATTTCCATTTCTGTGGCTACAGCACACAGCTCTGTGGAAATCTGAGTTAATCAAACAAACTTCGGTTCCTAGGGACAAAATCAGCATACCCAGTTATATACACTGCAAAGGTGACAGTCTGTGTCTGAATCTAGGCTGAATGTTTCCATACATCAGGCTTTCCGACTGGCTATATCAAGATTCTTTAACTGTTATTCTTAGAACCAAGAAGCCTCCTGGGACAAGGATTCTTTTTTACCTCAGGCTTTACAGCATGCTGGTGCTGTGATGCACACGGGCATCTTCCGTGTACTTTTTCTGTCAGCACATTGACAATATTCTGACGGAGAAAATATGCCCCAGAAGAAGAAATCTGCACTTAGTTCCAAAGAAAACCATGTAAATGCAGCAACTGAATGGTAGCAGAATACTAATGCCAAGAGAAAAACAAAAAGGCAGCCGAATAAGCCAGATTCACAGTCCTCTACAGACTTTCCAGCATCTTCCAATTGAAAATTCTGTGGTGCCTGGCTACTACCACAAAAAATATCCAAGCCGCCCAACTGCTTTCCAAATACGTTGGCAAAGGGTGATTATTTCAATTTTCTTTTTGAAAACAGACGGATAAATTGTGATTGAAAATTCTAAGCATTCCACAGGCATTGATCCTTGCTACCCTGATATGGTCTACTAACTTAAAATTATCCTCTATCACATGAATTCTACATGACATCAACTACCCCACAAGATTTTAAATATGCATTAAAGCAGGTGGCCCCCAGCTATTTCTTTTATGTCTCACATCTGGTACTATATTCCAGATAAGGTATACACGTTATGTTTTGCAAATAAATCAAGAATTGACTGAGAACGCTTTATGTAATTTGGAGTCTTGAAACTTAAAGGTCCAAAATAATATTATTTCTTTCTTATGCATCTGTGGATAATATTTTTAGACTAACTTCTTCTTTCATGGAAGCCTGAAAGGTGGCTTACTGTGATCAAATAAGCATTCTTCTGTATCACTTCAGAAATGTATGCTCTTGACAAAACTGTTTCAGAAGCCAGTAGTGAAAACAGAGCTTACTGGAAGAAAAAGGTTAAAAATAATAATAATTAAAAACAACAGATATCAAAACTTCTCTCCATCTCAGGTAAGGGATGAGGGTCTATATTCAGCCATCCAAGAAAAAGGTTTTGGTACCAGATCAGTACTTCATTAGATAGTTGTATCCAATGCCTGTACTAAACAGCCCTGAAATGGATTGTAAGCCTGTTTGATATCACTTCCACTCACATTTATACTAGTATATTAAAAAACTATTTGTTCTGAGGGCAGCAATTCCTGGTTTACTCCAGTGAAGAGTGAAATGGTATTTTTAGCCACTAAAACATTATCTGCATGTTATTCTTCCGGTGTTCATAAATTCCAGTTTCAGTACTGAACTCATATTGCACAATATGCATCCTTAAAAGGAAACTGGTTCTGTAGCAACTAGTTCATATGACCAAACAGTTTAGACATATGTGAAAATCAAGTCTTAGGTTTAACAGTTATTATATGGATGAAATATTTTAGCGGAAAGATAAATGCAGCAGTATAATATATACTGTTTTTAACTAAGCCCACAGGCCATCTGAGTTTATCAATAAGTTTTAGGGGCTGTAGAAATGGGTCAACGAAACTCCATTTTGAAATTTTAACCGCCTATTCTAGGATTTGAATAAAGATAGTAAATTAATGGGTAGAAAGCATTACAGTCAGGTAGAGTGAATTTTGAAGCTTTTCTACCGTCGTGCAACATGCAATTTCATGAATTATACATGAGATCCAAAACGTACAATGTAATATGTTGTAAGCCACATTTTTTAAAACATGAAATATAAGCAGTTTGTGGGATTCTGATTAGGCATTCAAAGATGCTTATGATGGCAGAAAAGATTAAAAGGGTGACTAAAAATAAACAAGGGAAGCGGTACATCATAATTTGCAGATTCAACTATGACTGTACAGAAAATTATTTTTAACCTGAAAAAAATAAAGTCCTCTCCTCTCCTCACACTCCCCAGTTTTCAAACAAAAAAAAAATTAGAAATGGAACCACTACATGCTTAAGTGGAGTTATTATCAGCTTCTATGACTTCAGAAGGAAACAAACCGAAACAGCACAGAAATTATCTTTCAGTAGATAATCCACCATTTGAACAAGGGAATATTAGACTTCTGATCAGTAATTGGTTTGCTATGCACTCTGACGACATGTAGATTTTTCCCCAATTAATACTGCAACCTTCTTACATGCTACTTATTTTACCTTAACATTTGTTAAAGAAATATTCAGTAAATACAGATAAGATTTCTTTCCTTTGAATGCCATATTTTTATTTCCTCTTTTCTATAACTCAGCCTCCATCTCTACTTTTTCTTTTTTCTCTTCTTGTTTTCTTTCCAGTATTCTCCTTCTTCTTCTTCCTCTGCAAATGGACACACTGATGATACATTCGAACACAGATAAAATGAAAAAGGTCTATAAAACAGTCTATTGTATTCTACAACTGTTTAACATAAGATGTAATGGAAGTTTAGTGTTTGCAAAGAAACCTTTAAAATAATACTTTTTTTTTTAATGTAACATAGTATCATCAGTAAAAATAGCATCAGTTCAAGTTTACAAAAAAACATTTGGAAGTTCATCCACATTTAACTCTTAAGCAACAAGAGCAACGCTAATAAATTCTTTTGAAAGCAACATGAGGTACAGTATTTTATAGCAATCCTGGGGATCACAAAACTGCAGTGGGGGAACCTCAGTTTTTACACACCATTCTACAGGCCATGACATTTTAGGCTAAATGATATGAGGTGTGATAAATGCAAAGCCTTCGTTTGAATACAAACAGATTCTTAAAATATTTTAACTAGGAGTATAAGTGAAAATAAACTAGGCCAGTGGGATTTAAGAAAAGAATTCAGATTCTGTGGGATTTTCTTATTTTACTGCTTAAGGTAGAAATTACACAAGCCTTGAAAGGTTTAGGCACTGGAAACAATCAGTGACTTATTCCGAAACCAAATCACTATCTTCTGACCGGCAGCATAAGAATAAAAATCAGTATGTTTATTCTTAACAGCACTGGAACAGGTGCTGTCTAAACTTCCTCAAAACAGTCATGCTGTAAATTTCTCAACTCCTACAATGTTGTAATTCCAACCCTTTTTTATTTTACTTTTCTTTTTGGCAAGAGCAAAGAGATGGAGATGCGGAAAATGGAAACTGAAAGCCATGATCTAACTTCAAGCTTGGAAGAAATCTGATTATGTTATTTTCCATGTACAATCAGAATGAGAAACTGGCATCTCCAGAGAATAATTCACACTTTGTGCAACTGCACTTAATTTTAGTTCAGAATTCAGATCTTTATTGTAGCACACAACATACTTGTCTCCAAGACTGATAAGAGGGATTCTGCCCACCAGCTTCCAAAAATGACCAGAAAATGACCAAAAAATCACTCTGTAGATGTTAATTCTGATTCCAAAGCTGCAGTAGGCCCTATGCATCCCTTAAAGCAAATACAATGGTCAGAGGAGTTTCAAAGCAAAGCATACTGGGCTTGACCTCTCCAACCAGTCCCAAATTCCTATTTTCTGAAAAAATAAGGAGTCTGTTTGGAACTTGCACGTGCTGAATATCTCCAGCACATCTCCTTAACAGGTCAACAGTGTAAGAAACATGTGCAATGTCCAGCCAAATGGATTCTTTACTAGTTCCTAAACTGGGGCTTCCTCAGCCGCACATAATGTGGGTAACCCATTAACAGAACACATTGTCATGTCACTTGATATCCTCTTCCCAGTACGTCTGAATACCTAACTGCTATTCTGTTTTATGTGAATGCAACATCTTTAATTTATTCTTTTACAATTCTAATGATTTGACTGCTGTAAAAAGGCATGGGGAGAAATGCAGATGCATGACTTGCCCAAGCCCTGAGCTACTTGGCAAGGTTAACTACGGAGGCGGGGAGGTTGTTTTACCTGACTACATTATCAACATATTCAGTTTTGCTGTGCCTTACCCTCCCCTTTTTAAGTCAATGGATCATGTCCTACACTGACTTATGGCCATCTTACTTTGATGTTTTTACTTATTACTATAAACACAAAACTTCATCAGAGGCAATATTCTGATCTGAACTTGGTCCCGTGGCAATAAGGTGGGAGGTTTCCCCATGCAATGAAAGCTATGTGATAAACACAGTGATAGCCCTACCTGATACATGTCCACACTGCCACTACAGAAGTGACTTTGTTATACTTAACAATATGCTACAAAATGATGATTGAAAAAGCCTAACAATCTCTTTACTTTCTCCTCTTACAAAGAAACTGCTTACCTGTAACCTTTACATTTCATGCCTTCTTATCAAAACCCTTAACTTTCTAACTTAATGCTCCTTCTCAATGAGGTGCAAACAGTAACACACAAGTGCTTCTGGGCAATTTAAGCTTAAGCAACAGTATTTTTACTAAACAAAATTTAAAATTCAAAGGCAGAATTGACAGTCACAAAGTTAGCAAATGAGTAATATATACACAATGTGTGTTATAATTTATGTAATTATATAATCTTATATAATATATATTGTATTCTGTTGTATTACATGCATTGTATTCTAATATATAACTTTTTTCAAGTTAATCCTCTTTCAAAAATGTGTGATGATTATTAATTTCAGCATTCAATTTTTTCATCTTAATATGAGAAGTCTGCTTTAAAACGTGTGCACGAGAACAGCAACATGTAAAACAAAACAAGAAAATATTCTTGAAACCCTTCTGTTTCCATTCTCTAGCTATCGTTTTAACTGTGCAGTCTTACAGGGTTACTTCTTTTATTTAACAAATGATGAGTGTCCCAAGGATACATGTGTATTCATACGACAATACGAATTGTTCAGGAACTTCCAGCAGCAGGGCAATACAATATACTATAAGAGTTCAATGTGGGTTAATTGCTCTGCAAAATGGGTATCTTTTTTTTTATGACTCAATCCCCTTTGGGAACATCAAACCTCCCCCTACACTGACAGAAACCATGCAAGCAGGGGGCCCACTTCATTAACAGGAAGAAAATCTACTAATTTTACATAACAAAAAAATAAAGAGGAACATATTTTGTCTTCAATTCCATGGAAAATCAGACACACAAGGTGCGTGACAAGAAAATAGGGACCTAATTGTTTAGCGCCCTTATGAACCATTCACAACAGGTGGAAAGAAAGGCAAGGAAAATTGACGCAAAGGAGATGACAAATCCTAATACAGAAATCTTTCAGCAAGCATGTAATGAAAAATGGTATTGCAGAGAAGAGTCTGGGAATGGCACAGAACCAAATCAGTGCCAAAAACTTCCGAATTCCTCACTTTATACAGGCAAGGAAGGGAACAGGCTTTTGGCTGTATTACAGAAATTCCTCTATGATCTTTTGTTGTCAGGATGAAGGACAGCTTTCTCTTAACACTGGATGATGCAAAACAGTACCAATAAGTGAATGGAAGAATAAAGTAGGAAATAATATACATTTAAAACTAAATTAGTAAAAACTAGTGTTGAAATTAATTTGATTTAAGGGAAACAAACATACTCTGTTATTTGAGCTAATCTTTATCACCAAAGGAAGGCACAAAATACTGAATCTAAAAAAATCCTCAAGAAAAACAAGCATGGAAGCATCTATTCCAATTCACTAACATTTTTTCTTTTGAGAATAAAAAACCCTGTTGCAAATTCAACCCAATAAATAAAACAAATGGAAGTTTAAAAGTTAGAAATCCCAATGATGTAAAGAACAAAGGAAGCTGGGACTATATCAAGGCTAAGAAATGGGAGGGATGTAGGTTAAAAGTGTGAAAATCTTTAAAGAGCAGGTCTGCTGCCACTGGTATCTAACTTTGGTTTTAGGTTAGGTTTTCATTAAGCAAAGTATTCCTATCCCACAGTACAGCTTAACAAACAAACAAGCAAAACCAAGGAATCTTAGCTTTTAAAAGAGAAATGCACTGTTAGGAGAGTCCTCTACACAAGGAAGGACTGGTTATCCAAAATGATAAAATATTTTTTGGTTCTGTATTGGTAGAAAAGATTATGTAGAAAACGCATACAACATTTAAATGCCACCGACCAATTTATCAGCACATATTTTTTAAATATCCAACAGCAATGCCTACTTCCTGAGACTAAGGTGTCCCTCCTGACCACCACGGCATTTTCTAGTTCTCTAACACACATTCTTAAGGGGGAAGGATGGAGGGAGGTCATTTTTACAAACTGTTAATGCTGGTGACATTTATTTACAGAAGACTATTAATGTACTAGGATATTCTCATCACTGTAGAAGACACAGACTACTATTTGAAGACTTTGTAACCCAACTACCTGTACATCTTCAAGTGAGGAAAACACAAGGTCCCTATTTGCAAATATAGTCAAAACCAGCCCCCTTGCAGCTGGTTTTGACTACACAGCACAACTGCTTCCTCCACCCAACTGAGCCTAGATTATGAGACATGGCTAGCTAAAATAATATTAGAAGTAGTAAACAATTTTCATAGCTTTAAAGAAAATGGTCAATCAAGTTGCGCCAATAGCTGCAATAGCAACAGTTCGTGCTCACAGTCCACTCATCGTGGAATTATGATGGAAATACCTGAGAGGTCAGGCTTTAGACAGATATGCCTGATGATGGAATGAATACAAGCACTGTGACTATATGGCATATTTCGCATGTGCTATGTTAATTCCAAGTTTCTGTCTTCAAATCACTTTTCAAACCACCCCCCCCAGCTTATCTGATTCTAATTTGTTTCTTAAAAAACATGGTTTAAACAGAGAATACAAGAGATCACTGAGGTGCACAGAATGACTAAACAGGAGGCTGCTGTGTTTACGTAGAGTAAAACATCACAGGGATTTGAAAAAAAAACACCCACTAGGTACAAAATACAGTTTGTCAATCTCGGCTTGTTTGTGCCTCTGAACTGCCATTCCAATTTCCTGCAACTATAAGCTGCTCTTACTTTTGACTAACTCATACCTGCACAAGCAGCACGTGTATTTAACTACAAAACATGACTTTTAAAAATAAAAATCTGAGTCCTAATGCTCACTTTCCAAAATTAGAGCTGTAGTACAATGAATCTTGAAAAGCATAAAGAAAAACTAAAATGGCACCAACAATGTAAAGGATTTTCTTTTGCAAAGATTTTAACTGTTTGGAATTTGTTTATTCTAAACTGACATTTTATTTAAAAATCCCATTCAGCAATTATGAAAGCAATTTTCCCCCACATTTCATTCCCACTAAAATTCACTGTTTTTGTGTCAAACTCTTCCTAACAATGGCACAGTAACAGCTGCCTTTGTTCTTCTTAAAAATCGGGGAAGCAGGATCCATAATGGCATTTTATGTACAATATATTACATGCTGGCTTAGTAAGGTATAAATCGCATCTTCTGTCAAGTAAAACATTAAAACAAGATATTAAGTGCTGGTAAAGAATAAAATTGAACTGAATACCTAATTAATTTATTGTTAATGAAACAGTTGTGAAACCATTCCAGCCAATTAAAGAGTGCTAGAAATATTTCTTTACCAACCTCAGGTCTTGTGAGCCTAGTAAGTACGTCTCCACAATTCAATACTTGTATCACTGTACCAGCTGCATCCTTAAAATAATGGTTTCATTTTAAATCATACAACCCCAGGCATTCTCTGAGGAGAGGAGACAGCAAAAGTGGAACTGCTTCTGGAAAGGTTAACCTGGTCAGGTGGTACTGGGATAAATATCTTTAAAGAAATACACAAGGTTTCCGAAATTTCTTTCTGACTTACAGAAAGAATTTCCCTTTAAAGAAAAAAAAAAAAAAACACAAAGGGAGCCTCTATCTTTGGTAAGGATTTTAAATTTTAGTTGAAGAAATAAAAGCTGAAAAGCTTTAAAAGTAGTCTCATGATTCAGTTAAAGCTTTTAACTTGAAATCATAGAAGCAATATTGATTATTTAAAACTACGTGATATTTAAGCAAATCTTTGTTTTACAATTAGACTAATGCCATTTAATTTTAGATACTTACAGGTGAATTCACACTTTGCTTGTTACCTTAGGACATGTAAATGTATGCCAATGATAATAAAGTGTGTATGTTAATATGCAAAATGTCAAGACATGCCATCTGGAGAACTAATGAACAATCAAGGGATTCCAAATTAAACTACAGAATTTTTCCTTAGAATCTTTAGGACAACACTGTCAAGTTCAATCTATTCACTTAGACTCCAGAATCAATTTTTCAAACTTTATGACAGGTCTAATAGTTTCCACCTGTTTCTCTTGCTTGACTTTTGACTGGCACGTTACCAGCCAGGGTGGAAATGTAGACAAAGACCCCTATTAGGCTCCGGCTGTTTCTCTACTGTGAGGTCACTCAGCCATTAAATTAGTTCCAGCCCACTTTCTCCTTCGATGTCTTAATTTTTGGGGGGTATGAAGGTTTGGGGAAGTGAAAAAGGAGAGAGGCAAAAGTTTGACGTTCAGTTTATGGGAGAGGTATAAGAAAATCTAAAACCACAGAAGTTAAATGCTGCATTTATTTATAATTTACTAACTAAATAATTTACTAAATGAATTCACTACTAATCCCATGTTCTTGAGGTGTCTATCATATTTTCAGTCATCACAAACTTTGGAAAAATCTGAGAGACCTAAGAGGTTCAATCCTGTAACTCTTGCTTATGGCAACATATGATTACCCATACACAGTATACATATATATTTTTTTTCCTGGAAATTACAAGTGATCAATACGTATTTATTTTTTGTTCAATCAAAGAAACTCTTTTTCCTGAGACATGTTTTCGTTTCATTTAGAACTGGCAAGTAGAAAAACGTGACATACTACATATCCTAAAACTGACATATTACATATCCTAACACATTCATATCAGTTCTTACAGAAGTCCATTAGAAACTGACATCTTCTTTCTTCAATAAAAAATATCTAATAGATAATTGCATCAATTTCTAGTGATTTATGAATTGTTACTATCTGTGACGTCACAAGGTACTTTGCTGAACTGCAAATCACATGGACAACATTATTCTTTTATCTATGACAACAGTGTATTTACAATAACATCAACCATAATATTTAAGACAAATATTTTTAATTATGAAAACAAAAGGCTTTCTGTAAGAAATATAATCGCTCAAATTATAATTCGAGTAGGATCGCCTTCCCAGTAAAAGCTACTTAGAGACAGAACTTCAGGTTTACATCTTATCTGAAAACCAACTACTTGAGTTGCATCACAATGGGGAAAATCTTGAAGACCCACATCTCTAAACACTTCATTACATTTGGACTACATAAGAAAGCAACCTGAGAGGTGAACACTCTGCTGGGACATCAGTTTAGAGATAAAAGACTAAAGGTTCCAGATTCACCGAGAAACCAAGACCACTTCTCTCAGCTCCCTTGCCTTCTGGATGATACAAACATAAACAAATTGGCCAGACATGATTCTACTTAGCTTCTGATATCTAAATAAATTCATAAAATCTGAATAATGCACTTCATCTTACTGGGATGTGTAGATCCTGTTACTGAGAATCACCACCAAAAACAACTGTCAGAAAAGAAAGGTACCGACATATTAAATTATCACTTCTTCTGTTTCTTAGTAATAAGTCTGCTTTCAATCCAATGGGTTGAGCTTGCTTTGAATACTAGAAATGAAGAAGCAAATACTACAAATGATTCAATAAAAATAATAAAAAAGAACACTTATTTTTGGGCTCTATTGAACTAGCATGTCTGTCTACATCTAAAAGCCCTTGTAAAATCAGTTGCAGGACTAGGACGTAGATCTGGGGGAAGAGGTGTGGCAAAACTGGATAGCAACATTTTTTAATGTGTGTGCACGTGTACGTATGCACACACAAAAAATAGTTTGGCTTTAAAGAAATTTGTATTTGATTCCAACTGTCTCTAAATTGCAAAATTTTAGCACAAATTATCATTTGTAAATTCTATCTACAAACACTACAAATACTTAATTTCAGGTAATTTTCAGTTATCTGAACAGTGTCAACTGCAAAATTACATTGATTTACTGTAATAGTGTTCTAATGCATGCTCATTCACAGATTTTGTGTATATATATTTTAAAACAAATCACCTTTATTACTTGCAAGAAGGCATATTCTGTAACATATCAGCCTTACAATTTAGGCTCTCTAGCTGAGAAGTAAAGCTATTACTGCTAGTTAACTAATCAGTTACAATAACATTCAAGGCGATTTAACTGATGATGTTGATAAAAGAGAAAATCCAGAACAAAATTACAGAGGTTATTTTCAACAGTAAAATTCACCTGCAATTTCTGCAGATAAATTAATACTACTACTCAAAAGTGGCTGTCAAGAAAAGTTAGAGCTACAGGTAGAAACACACAGAAAAATCTGTCCTGAAGAGCAACAGCTTCTCAAAGACAGGTTTTTCCATCAGACTATTTCATGTTCTGAAACATAACAGTATAGTCTTTGTACATAGACTCCAACCTAAGATTTAGTAACTGTGATTTTCATATCACTTAATCCCATTCAAAACTCTAACGAACTACTTTCTCAAAGGTATCTCACAACTCATTAACAAGGGTCATCTATGTGATGATGAAAGAACGTCTAGCATAATCCTAACTGATGTTTAAAAAAAACACCAAAGAGCATTTTAGTGGAATATGCAGGAAAAGGATATTAAATGGAATGAGAAAAAACAGCAATGTTAAAATTAAGGCCACAACCATTTTGGTATCACTTTTGTTAAGTAACTAGCGGAGAAAATAACTTGCATTAGAAAATATATGTAATCTCCTAAATACAGACATTTAATACCTTGAACATTCCTATGGTAATGCTCATGATTTGCAAGAGGAGTAACAATTAAAGTCAATCGCCAAGTGAGAAGTCATCATGCTCAAGTTTTCTCACCCATTATAGCTTGGCATTTATATAATATCAATTAATATTCTGTGAACACAAAGACTTCTCTTTTGTGTCCTATCTCATAGACAATCAGCTTTTTTGACTTTGGGTATCTTGTGGTGACAAATAAACAAAACAAAAAAAATGTTCTTTCCAAACAGTGCGTTACTATAATTGTGAATTGCGTATCAGAAAGCTTATTCAAGGTGGTCTGGATCACTGTCTTACCCATCTAGAAGATTCATTGTTGTTGTGGTAACTTCACTAAAGAGAAGAATCTTTCCAAGCTTCTTTGTTTGCAGATTCTGTTGATAAGTCTCCAGGCTGAAATGTTCTGATGAGAAGCTTCCCATCTCGGTGATGACTGACATGAGAGATGGAGTTATCTCCATTTTTGATTCGCAAGACGAAACAAATTTAAGAGACACTTTGCTGGATTCTATTAATCCTTCAGCATTTACATTTTCCTCAAGCCATTTCAGAAATGCAAGATGGATTTCCTGTGGACAAGGGAAGTAAAATAAGACATAGAAATATGGACCAGCATACAGAAAGAAATGCAATCATTCTTCTGAGAACATTTACATTCAAGCAATCACCTTCTACTTCAAAATGGGAAAAATTAACTCAATTTCCTCTTTGAAGATCACCTGGCCTGACTACTTGGTATGTTCCTCCTAAACTTGAGACCACACTCCTTGCCAATTAATTGGAATTAATCTTTCCCTGTAAAAGGGTTTGTGGTGGTTCTGCTAGATATTGAAACATGGAGTGCACACATTCTTCTGTATTATGCAGGTTTTTCAACATGTTAAGTTTCTTTGCTGCAAGCCTCTCAACTCATCGCTAAGACTTGATTTGAAGGATAAAGCAGCAGCTAAGAAAAGCATTTACTGATTTCTCAGTGGAATATCTGCTAAAATGGTTCATGCCATCAGCTAACAGAAGCTTCACAACTATTACCTTACTCCAAAGTGGCTGTTAAATAGCTAGCTAAAGCAGAAGCATATAACTCAAGACTGCACATAACTAAGAAAACTTTACACCAGTGTACAAAATGGAGTTGTAAGTATGCACTCTTGTCACAGCCAATGGAACAGCTAGTAGACATTTCTTTGCAAATTATTTTAAATGTGAAATAGACATGCGTTATATGTACATATAATTTATTTTATATATATATATATATACACACGTACATCTAATATTATACATCTACACATCAAACCTTTTATTTTCCTCTCCTTTATTTTAGGTTATTTAGAAATATGTTTTATTGAATGTGAAATGAAGAGATGAATTACTGTGATTATTACCTGTCTGGTGATGCCCTGAAACAACTGTTAGACATTCACAGAACTCTTTCTGGAGATATCTAATGTAATTTTGAGAAATTTGGTATGAAATGTTTGCCTTTTCTGTAGAAACTGTAAGTTAACAGCCCACAAACAGATGCTGGGCCTTCTTTTTGCTAAGTACGTAGCTTACATTTTGAAGAGCTCTGCTCCTCCTAGAGACAAAGCAGTCTCTATCACACAAGTATACTTTCTCAAATAAAAATTCAAACTAAATTAGATGGAAGCTAATCTGAAAAAAAAAAAAAAAACAATAAAATTGAGCTAATGGTAGCAAAAGATAAGCTAATAAGCAATATACTGAATGTAAACCAGGAAACTAAGTAAAAGCTACTGAATCACTGATTAAGGCTATGAATAATTTACATAGCAGATTTGAACTGAAAGAACAAAGCTTATATATAACATTTTGGGGGCAAAACTATAGGCAACACAAGAAGATACTGAAATACATGGACAAATGACTCCTTAAAATATTAAAAGATGAGCACAGCAACCCAAATTGCATCTGAGGGCACAATTCTAAATCTGGCCCTCATAATTATACTCTTGTTTTCAGAATAATAGCTATTCTGAAAGATATATATGAAACCACAAAAAATGTGTACTCTATTCTACCAAACATAACGTATTAGTGATTCTTGCCCTCAAATTTTCTAAGAAGACATTTGACTTTTAAATAAAAAACTTCTCTTAGACGCAGTTTCTAAACAAGTACATGCCCCTCCTTCCCATTACTGCAGTATCTGTGAACCTCTGTTTCC
The DNA here is from genome assembly GCA_013399115.1 of Anseranas semipalmata. Taxonomy (NCBI): domain Eukaryota; kingdom Metazoa; phylum Chordata; class Aves; order Anseriformes; family Anseranatidae; genus Anseranas; species Anseranas semipalmata. The sequence goes on from VXAA01002484.1 coordinate 146,232, forward strand.
TATGCTAGATCTGAAGACTAGCTCTCTTGCCTTTGAACAAGATGTCCCTGAGCTCCAGTCCAACTTTTTAAAACCCACAAACAGCAATTAAGAGCAAACTTCCTATAAATAGTTATCTATCCAAGGAATTACTCCAATTTTCCATATCCCATTGTTATATCTTAAAAAGGAATGAGAAAAGTGGTCCTGTTTCTAACACCTTTCTATGGATTTTCCATCCTTGGAAACTACACATTCTCAAGTTTCACATGGACACTGCTTCTTGTGTGACATTCTTTGTATGCTGAATGTCAGCAGACTTACTGGTTTGCAGTCCCGTAGTAAGGGTAACTGAGCATAACATGAAGAAAGGAACATTCTTTTTCCAAATGCAATCAAGCACGAGATGATATAAGAGTGACTCAGTAGCTAAATTTTAGATACAGATAAACTACTTCTTATTTCTCCATTTTCTAAAGCTCCCTTTGAACTCTTTGCATTTAACTTGTTGGATAAAATATGCTTTAAATATTTTCTTCCTTTTTTTGCATAATACTCGATGACGTGGCATTAAAGGTTTTATGAGCACTTCTGTGAATTGATCTGCATGAACCACTTGTGTCTTCACTTAGTATGATATCATAGCTTTGACAGACTGCTGCTAAATTCTTTACACACTGTCCTTCTTGTTTTACACACACAGTAACTTATTAGCTGTAACTGATATTTAGAAAAATTATAGCTTTAATTCTTGTGAGGGAGTATATGGAAACTGTGCTTGATCAGAAAGTGTATTTTCCTGTTGCTTTCTGAACACAGAACTTCATTTAGCATGACTGTCTGAACATGCAATTCCTAGACACAAAACCATAATTTTATCTCCCAGAAGGACGGATTTACAGACTTACAGAAACAGACATTAAGTTAAAAAGTAAAGGTGCCTAAAGTACTGTTACATTCTAAGCAAAGAATGAAAGTGCTTGATACTGTGCATCAGAAAGTCCTGTGTGCTTTTGCCACAGCATACTTTCTGAAAAGACTGAAATAGCCTATATTTATGTGTGATGTTATATTATTACAAATATGCCACACAATTCCTAACGTTTACCCTCTTGAGCATATCCTTTCAAGTGATTTTTCCCCCATAGTTTTTTAGTTTACTTCTTGCTTTCATTTCCTTGTTTCTCATGCATATCGAATCATTTAAGATTCGTTACATTTGTATAATTATGAAGCTAATTTTTCCCATAATGTATACATGCTTATTGAGCTGATCAAAAATATAAACATGAATACTAGATAATCAAAACCAGCATCTGATTTGCAGAAATTTCTAAAAAAAATTTTTACATTTTTAACAAAGCAAATTTTCAAGTCCTGTTCAAATACACACTGGAAAAATTAATTTTCACTATAAGAACCTCCTTCACACAGTCAAAGTTACAGAAACATGGATGCTGAAACAATTTTTTTTTGTCCCCACTGTTATACTGGCACACAGGGAAGTACATTTTTATGTAATGAAATAAACATATACAAAGAGGCAGGACTAACCTTTGCCTCAACTCCATTGGAAAAGAATATAATCACATCGGAAACAGAACTGTGCAATTTGTTGCTCGGTTCAGGATGCAGCTTTGAATTCAAAACGGGGAACCTAACACCATTTACTGGCTGGGGGCAGAAAGCAAACCTATCCCCAGCTGCGTACACCGTTCTGCAGCAACCTCTGGTGGCCATTTAAAAGTGAAGTGTTGGTTCCAAGAACTGCCTGGCCTTACATACCTCTGGGACCAGATGAGGTGTGTCAAGCAAGGCTCTGAACAGGGACACAAAGTAAAAGAACACCCAGAATCCTGGCCACTGCTTACCCTGACCTGTAGCTCATTATCAAAATCCTAAAACATGCAGATGCAAACTTTAAATGAGTATGCAAGCAAAAGAGCTGTAGCTGTCACGTATTCAGGCACTCACAACAGTATCTGCAGCTACTTATACATGTAATCATGCTAAAGTTGATACTACGCATATTATCAGTAATATACTTTGTAAATACAGCAACTACATGCTTTAGGGTGGCCTAAATATATTTAAAATTGTTATTCATCATTACTGCATCATTTTTGGCAGGGAGAATAAAAGTCAAGACAAATTTAATTGCCTGTGTATGAAACTGTTCTCTTTTCAAATCAATTTGATACGTACTTTCTTTAAATGAAAGATATTGACACCTTCTTTCTTAAAGGAAGAATGAAATTTGACATTTCGGCTGAGCGACTAGACGGCATGAGACTAAATCAGCTTTTCATGGTTAAAATAATCAACTAGAAACTTAACATTTAGAACAGGAAATTTTTTCTAGTCATATTTTAAATGACAAAAGCACAATATATTTTCAACACATTGTAAAAAGCGATTGCGAGAAGCACGCTACCAACAGGAACCACCCACCACTTCTCACTAACAAATTCTCCCTGCAGGCTCCAAAGTGCAACCTGAATTCCACAGAACAGGAGCATGGAAAGAAGCAGCATTTCACAGTGGTGACAGCCTCACTGACCTGGTACTGAGGGACAAACACATGAACAAGCAGAGTTTTGGTTGTAGGACTGAAAATGTCACTAAATAGAAAGTTGTCCTGAAGCGGGTAAGGAAATATAGTGGATGTCAATTCACAAATTCCATAGAAATAAAGAGTTAAGCTACTGCATACTATGTACCCTCAGCTCCTCCACCGATCAGCACAGAAGTTTATTGGGGTCACTATATCAAGGGTTGGAGGTCTGACACTGTAAGTTGTTGAACTAAAGTTTAAATGGTAATTGCAATACAAAGAAGGAAGAGTAAAAGCTGTAAATTGTTAATGATTTAACATCTGCTTTCTATGATTTTAAGAGTTTGGTCAGGTGTGTGAAGAAACTGCTATATAACAGTTCTCTTCTGCTGTTTAAAAATCTTTTTTTTTTGTAATCATGAGTTTCCTTTTCTCCTAATGCTTACTTAGCAGTTGAGATTGAACAAAAAGGAGAAAAGAGGCAGACATAAGATCAAAAAACAGCTGCATATGGACCCTTCTTTGTTGTAGTATAAAATAACAGAAAATTATAGCTCCTGATGGAGATGATTTTATTTGCACCTGGGCTCTATCAGCCAATGAGACTTATGCACAAAGCACATAAACTTTCAGTTAAAATAATCCCAAATCCAACATTTTCTTATATTCTCTATATATGTATCATTTCTATTCATTTGCTTATATATGTATATATATGTGTTCATACACAGGCAGATGTATACATCGCTCCCCTCCCCACCCCACTGGGCATATTTGGGAGCTGCTCTTTTCTACCAAATTCCATGTCGATAAATCTTTAATTCTGTATCAATGGAATTCTTTGTTGAGACAAAACTTCAGTCACAACCTAAATTCATTTGGTTTTTATTAAAAACATGAAGGTGAAACTAAATGAAAGCTAAAAATATAATGCCATAAAATGAACAAACATTACACATCAGTTAGTTAGCTCTCTACTTTCATGGAAGGAAAAATGAGACAAATTTAACTAATGATGCTCTATCAGTGACACAATATTGTGACTACAGGATAATAAACTATTTTAGCTGTTGTGTGTAGAGTAAGGGTGAGTATTCACTTTCTGAATATACAGCTGGGACATTTAACTATTCTTCTCCTTCCTTGTCATAAAATCTAATCATTTCCAATGAACCGCCTCTACTTTTGCTTCACTGTACTTTAAGAAGTTTGCAGTTAATGTATTGATTGACATGTTATTAATTGATGTATTGACTAAATACATCATAAGGCTACATGTTTATTAACTCCAAACAAATGAATATTACACAGGCATAAATTACGAGAACAAGAATAGCCCATTTTGAGTGTAAGTACCTTAACAGACCTCATACCTTCATATGGCTAACCTGCTGTTTTTCTGAATTAGCCATTTTCAAATGAGTATTACTTGTTTCAGATACGATCTTAAATATGTATGTATTTCACTGAATTCTTCTATACTAGCACTTGATGGAAAAGAACGCATTTTAATAAAGAGTGCATAGCACTTGTAATCTGATTGCAAATTTAGAATATAAAAATAAACACACACATACATATATATACACAGAAAGTATATCCTCCTTGTATTACACAGCTTTGCTCAACAGGCATACAAGTTTAAAGGTGTTAAATTAGCCACTGGAGAGCATCTCTTGAATCCAATAGAAACAAACTGAAGTCCAACGTGGTAGGAAGCAGTAGGCTGGCGCCAGCAAAAAGCACACCTACAGTGGCAACCCCAGCCCAGAATGCTAGCAACTTAGAGGCCAGCAGCAGGAAAAGTCAGCTATTAGCACAAGAGGGCAAGGTTTTGGCAGACATTTCTGACTAATGAGGCACACAAAATGCTTTTCTGATGCTGTCTATGTTTTTACTTCCTGTAATAATGGCATACGTTGAGATTTGCAGCAGATGACAGTTTCATAATGCAACCATAAACCCATTTTAAAATCATGTTCCTAATTTGTCAATACAGAAAAATGTTAAAAATAAATACATATTAAATTGCACCAGAAGATCCTACTCTAGATACACAGATGGTGCAGAATGTGAAGTTATATAATAACCTTATTGCTTTCATACTCTAGTATGTACATACTACCTTTTACTGAAGTTTTGTAAAACATTTCCTGGATACTAAGCTTAATTCATTAACCAGTATTATCTTCTTTTTCTTCCTCTCTCTTCAGGGAAAGAGTGACAAAAGAAAAAATAACTTCTTGGTGGCTTAGATACAGAAAGAGAAAGGTAATCTCTAGGTGATCGTGGCCTAGACAGAGGAACTGAAAGAGGACCAAGAATAGGCCTGCTGTATCTTCTTCCACAGAAACACTCACAAAGATGGGAGAAAGGCCACTCTTCCCTCCCAGCAGTACTGGCAATGAAACTGTAGTGGCCATCTTCCACTTGTTCAGCAGGACTTAGGAAAGCTCTAAGCAGCAGATTTGTGTTTGTGTGCCAAAGCCAGTCCATCTCTTTAGCTCTCTCTCCCATCAGACAATCAGGCTAAGAGATTTCATTAGATTGTCATAATCATAATTTCAACACTTCCCAGGTGTCATTAATACTTAATAAATGTTACCAAACTACATGTCAACACTTGGAGTCTTGAACAGTTGCCCTTTTACATTCGTGTAAGTGCAAGCTTGAAGACAGATTTTGTAACACTGGAGACAAAAAGAATAAACAGAACTGTGAAGCACAAAGGGTATTTAGAACACGAACGTTCAAAATCTGATTTGAAATATATGAAATACTCTACTGAATTCATTTTCAGAAAGTATATAAAACATTTCTCCTAAAACTAACTGCTTATAATTCATTGCAAAGTTCAAGGGAATAGATAAAAAAGGAACAAACTAGACAGTTTCCCTCCACAGCCACACTGGCTGATTTTAATCCATCTTCAGATTGCTTGTCACATTTGCATTTGTTTAGCATTTTTTTAATAGGAAAACATATCTTAGAACGGGGTCACTAATTTAGGCTAACTCAGGGGAGAATCTGTGCATCTGAGTCTATCCAGCAGGCAGAAAGGCCATTATTTTCCCACTTCTGTGTTTAATTCATAGTATAAAAAAAATTGGAAAGGAGAGAAATCCCCATCTCTCCCCTCCCTCCTTTCCCCATCCCCCAAAGAACTTCATAAAGATTTTATTGTAGTGCCGAGGTGCATTCTTATTTCATGTTCTCATGAACTTCCGTAGTTACTTGGCTGATATTTGTGTATGCATTCTCAGAATACTACATAACTAGGAAATCTGTTTCAGTTTTTTAATAATCTTTTTTATATTTCCTAAACCCAGATACTGTGTAAAACACAAGTCAATTGTGTAAAATTTGGAAGGGCATTTAGAAAGATGGCAGCGATTGGTAACTTGGTAATCCACAACCAACTCGATTTTTATGAGTCTCGAGTGGTTCAGATAGTTTGCTATATACTTTGAAGAGGGGCAGAAAAATCCAATCACTTCTAAAAGATGGAAGAATTAGAAACTTTGTCTTTTCCACTTTTCAGTGTGTTTTTAAAAACAATTATTCCTTTACATAAACAGTTACACAGTGTATCATCTCAGCAGTATGGGGAGTGGAAACACTCACTTATTCAAGTGGGGCCATTTTGGCCACTGATGTGTGGAACACCTAGTCCAAAATCAGGGGAGGACTTAATAAAATGTTTTAAGTTGTGCAAGATTTGTAAGGAACTCTTTTTTATCACAGTTACATTGCTTTGAACAAGAACCATCTCTTTGAATCCAAAATTAAATTTACCTTTAGAGACCACTGTATGTAGGCAGAAAATTAATTTACCCAATGTGCAGCAGTAAATTCTAAAAACAGGTTGCAGCCCTAGGTCAGAACCAGCTAACGAAAAATGTATCAGATGTTACCTTCTGTATAGAAGAGAATGCTGTCAATAAGGCTAAAAATAAGGTAATAACAAGATAGTAAGAAATCAACATGTCAAGTTTTCTACACCAGTATTTGTTGTTTTTAACACAGTGTTACTCCTAGGTTTTGGGCTGCTCAATGGCATGTACTGCCATTCATACATGCAAAACAAATAAACAAGGCAAACAATTTTTCCTTTAGTGTTCTATGCAAAAAAGTATTTGAAATTTTAAAAAGGATGGAACAATTTCTTAGAGATACAAAAACAGAGTGAATACATCTTGTCCTCAGGAGAAACCATTTCTTTTGATTCCTCAGTTTTGATATCAAAGGACTACCATCTAAGGTCCCTCGCTACGTGACAGCCTTCGCAGCTGCAGGACAAGGCTAGCTATAGCAGGCCCGCCGCGCTACCCTCAACACAAAACACAAACAGGAACGGAGCAGAGGAACCAGGAGGGCAGCAGAGCAACACCGTAAGGTGCATCCTGGCTTTCGCTTTTCCTACTCAGCTGCGACAGAACAGTCTGGAAGCAATCTTCCCAGCAGCTGCTCTCATCAACAAACTGTTTATTGTAAGAAAGTGGCTGGGTCAAAGGCTAAATGTCATCCAGAACTGAAAGTGTATCTTAAAAAAAAAAAAAAAAAGCAACTGAAGCTGTTCACGCATATGAAAAAAGCACATTACCTATGAAAGGAAACCATATTCCATTCTGAAAGGCCAAAAGTCTACTTAATCAAAAACTCTTTAATTTCACGAAGCAGTATTTTATAATGTTGCACTAATTTACTCTGGCTTGTGCTGATTTTGAGACCTGTGCAAGGTTTCTAATAAAAACAGAAGTTACTTAAAATTCAGTCTGTGTTTTATGGTTAAAAAAATATTTTAATAAAAATATTCTAAAATATTTTATTCACATTTATTAACACTGAACGATAAGTTAGCTCTCTATTCATATACAACAGCAACAACAAGATGAGTATTCCCCTAATACATTACAAACGCAACACCAACGTGTTATGTACATAACTTGAAAAAACAGGTTTAGGTTCAGTGTCAGTTTTACAAAAAAAAATCTGAAGTTTTATGATACAGGTAGCCTTCACCAAACACTTGCCAAGTCGGTTTCAAATCTTATTAGAAAATTTTTGAATGCAATGGCACATATTCAGATGCTAAAACCTCCTCTAGAATTCACAGCTCTGTCAAAAATCACTAGAGGATTGAACTTAACCATGTTTTAAGCCAAGCAAAATTGTAATTGCATGCTATCATTTCACTACGTTTATGCACACGAATGCATACAAAGAGAAACGAGCAATGTATGCATCAAAAGCCCCTCATACTTTGCATAATTTTGTAACACCCGTAATACAGTTTTAGTTTAAAGATCACTTTTAAAAGTACTAAAAATTATAGAGCAAAACCTCATTTAGTAGTTTGTAGCTCTTCATATCACAAATTAAATGGCATATGACCACCAACGCAACGTAAACTGGTTTCAGAATATAACACAGTAATTGGGGTACATTTGCTGCAACAGACCATAAAGCTGACTTTGAGGGTAAAGGATCAATAAGAACAAGGTCTACCTTTGACATAACATCACTACATAACACTTCACAAAAACAAGCATTGCAATGAAAGTCCTGATAAATCAGAGGACTAGTAGGTGTTGATTTATCCTACCAGAAAAAGGCGTGATAAATTACATTTTGACCATTTAATTCTTTGTGACACCTACTTCGTAACAAAACTGTTATTTTTTTTGAAGAAAAGTGTATAGTAAATTGAGCATACGTGCAACCATGCTAAAAATAAGTACAGAGAAACCAGACAGAAGGGAAAAGACATTCCACTTTTGCACTAAAATCTGAACATTATGACATTATGCATATTAGTCTAAAAGTCTTTTTTTTTTTTTTAAAGGATCAAAGTCACACTTAGAAGAATAAATTAAGGTATAAATCTAACCCTAAATGCTGTATGCATTTATTTTAAATTGCTCTCAAAAGTATTCTGTATTGACTAGAAAAAATACAGAAGAATTTTGTTCTCAGCTAATAGGGCAATAAATTAGATGCAATATATTCAGCTGGTAAAACTGGCTCTGTTAAACAGCTATCATATAATAGTATTTTTATTTGGTACCAAGACTTTTTTTTTTTCTAACTGAGGATAAAATTGTTTGCTGAAAATCTTGGAATTAGTAGTAGAATAAGTTAAGTAAATAAAACCTAAGAAAATATTTTTTCTTAGCACTGATAATAGACAGTTCTTCATTTGAGTTTTTCCATCAGGTTTGTTTTGCCTTTCAACAGGTTTATATATATATAAAATGCGAGTGAATTTAGTGTTCATGAATATGAAATAGTGGCATAGGAGCCAAAGATTCTCTTCTCAGCACTGCAAATATACATTAGACCTGAATGACAACATTTCTGCTGTACCTAGTTTTTGCCTCTCCTGAGCAGCTACTCCCAGTTCTGTCAAACTGCAGGGGGGTTTGAGCTACAGAAATGTTTCTGAAATATTGGGGTGAGATCACAACACATTTTTGCATGTACCACAACTCAAGAGATTACAATACAGTTATGTCCCTGAAGTTGTAGAGCTACTGTTCAATATGTATCATGTTTTATAACCCTTTCTAAAACTTATTCAGGTTGACATAACCGTTTATAAATAAATAAATGAAATATGATAAAAGAAGCATCCTAAAGAAGTAGATTTTCTTGGGAATTACATGTTATAATGGCAAGAACACGCATGGTATGTTATTTATAGTATACATCCTCCAAGGAGAAAACCAGCATTAAAATAACAACTACTAACTTTCACTGCAACTAAGATCTCCTTGCTAATCTAGGATCCTAATAAACATTAGTATGACAGAATAGGATTATTTAACAAAAACAAACAAACAAAAAAACAACCAGTAAACCAGTGCTTTTTATTCAGTGGAGTCTAACAAAAAAAGAGTTAAGCTTCATGCTTTACAAATACATACAGCATTATAAAAATTAGGTATCAAATCAAGAGCTCTGAAGGAAGCCTGAATAATATTCAAGTTATAAATTAATACGTTTTTCTTACAAAACATGGGGAAAATACAGTATTCATGCCCATGTACTGTAATGCTAACTTGTAAAAGTAATAAATTGTAAAATGTAAAAATACAAACTACTTTTACAGTTATCCTAGCTGCATGTTTTTTTTTTTATCACATTGTAACTCTTCTTTCCCTTTTGCAGCCCTCTTTCATATTTAACACTTACTTTCTTCTGTTGAGATTGAAACCTTGTTCAGAATAAAAGAGGTAATTTTTTTCCTCAGAGGAAAAATAACAAAATAGTAAGCAAAGCATACACTACACCTTCCTGTAACTAAAAGGTTCCTGAAACATATGCAGCTTCAAGAACTAACTTCAGATCCAACCTCCTCAGATAGTAGCCGTCTGAAAGCATTCCTGCAATTATCAGGGATAAATGCGGAAAAAAACAACAAAATATAATTTGTCACTTAAAGGTGGACATACATCATAGCCCTTATGGGGATAAGGATGAACATTTATCAAGACAAACCCTTTAGCCATTCCAGTACTGAGTTCACTTTAATCAAGTCATATACACCACTAGCTCTACTCCAATAGACCAACCTGGCATACAGAACTTACAGTATTGTAGAAAATGCAGCACAAGTCAGAACTCATGACCGAAATACAGTGTGTTTTTTTTTTGTTTTTTTTTAAGAGTGACTTCAGGAAACATGGCACTCAAAGAAGCAAACAAGAACAGACTCAAGAAAGAGGCAGTGTATGAGAAATGGTCAACAGAAGCAAATATGAGCAGTCAGGAGCATTTATGACAGTGGCACATTCTTTACTCCGAAGGACTTTTGATTCCCTTGACTTGTCTCTGAGGATAACCACCTGCTTCTGTTCTTATGAATTTTTTTTCTATCACTGTTAAAATAGTTGAGGGAGGACACCATCTGCCAAATAAAATTTTGCAGAGCAATATTCATTAACGGAAATGATAACATTTCACGTAGAATACAGCCTAGGGAGACTTCATTTAATAAAAGCTAATTACAACACACAGAAACATGCTTTTGTGTTGGCTTAGGACTCCACTGAATAGCACACCTGAAAAAGAAGATGAATTTCTTTTTTAGACTTTTCCCATTAAAATGTGGTAATAAGCCAGGTAAGGAAATGCCACTGGAGCAGGAGGGCCGGGGGGAGAAGGGCATCCAGATGATAAACAAAAAACAACCTTCTGGAAAGACTTGTTATAACTATGTAAGCTGTAAATGCTTGCTGTGAATGGACGATAATAGACCCCATTGGAAAGGTTAGTGATTGCAGTGCAGTAGCAAGCTTAAACCTTCTGACAAGGTGTGAAAGCTTTTAAGTGGAGTAACAATACAGCTTAATGGAATTTTTCATTCTGGCTCAGCAGCCTGTGAATGAAGGAGGATTCCAGCTCCCCAGGCGTATGCTTGTACTGTGTCTTTCAGACATCCTGGCTGAACACGGCAAGTGGTAGAAGCTGAACTTCAGAGCCCTGTTGTAATACTAAAAAGAAAAATAGCCAAGGTCTGGGCAAGAATCTTAGAGGAATGAGGACAAAGACTACAACATCCTACCCAGACTATACTTCTGAAGTCAAGAACCTGGACAGAATGAAGTAAAAGCTTTGAAAGACTGCAAAATAGCTCTGCACATATCCACCCCGAAGATGAACTTTTAACTGATTAAATATGAACCACCTTTGTTGAAAGGCTCTTGATTAATACTCCCAAACCAGATGGTTAACTTTTAAAAACAAATCACATGGAAGTAAAAAGTTTCAGGAATTACCTCAACCACTGAAAAAAAAAAAATTAAAATGTATTTCCAGAGTAGTTCCACGCAAGCTAATGAACTCAAGCTACAGAGAAGTCTGTATACTCAGTCTGTGACGCCTAATGATTAATTTATCCTTGGTTAAATAGGTACAATTTGGGCCTCTGTTCCTTGAACCAAACAGCCAGAGAAACAAGAGACTGAGCAAAGTGATTATCATTAAATAGTTTAAAGCTTGATGTGTACTTTCAGTTTGTCTAGCTAATGTTATTACTCAAATCAGGAACATGGCAGTCACTGTGAAAGTAACATTCTACCAGTAAATTAACATATACTCCTAAAAGGAAGAGATTTCTCTGAATAGAAAATTCTTTTGTATGGAGCAATAAGGATAGCAATAATTATTGTAAGGTTTATTGCAGTTCAAAAGTGTCTAACTTGCTATTTCTGAACTGGTAAATGGACAGCATCATCAGACAGAGTAAATCACGTAGGATAGAAAAAGCCTGAAAATATTTAGAGAAAACTGAAGTTGACTCCCAAGTCCAAAAGGAAATGGTTTCTGCAGAGATAACAAAAGCATATCCTTATCGTTGCTAGCTATTCATCCATATCATTTGACTGAAATACCACATTAAACATTGTTGCTTCCCAGATGTTGCCTATGGCTAAAACGGGTAGAAGGAAAAGCTTCCCATAATTACGAAAGCTGATGAAATTCCCCTTCAAATGAAAAAACAACTAATGACTTTGCAGAACGGGGCAGCTTTGTCAAAAGCTGCTGCTGCTGAAATAGTATGAATGTGGTATGAATAGGACAAAGCAGCAGTCGGATCAAGCCAGTAGGCCTCTTTAAGCCTGTACCTTTTCTCCAATAGTGGCCAGCAGCAGACGCATGAACAAAGAACACAGCAAGCATAAGGTTATTATCTTATAACAAGGTTATTATCTCCTCTTCTACCGATCTACATCACGAGGATTTTTGAGCCAAAGATGTTGCATATGCCTCAACTCCAATGAATTATTCTCCCATGAAAGACGAATCATCTTTTGTGATAAGTTCAAAATATTTCCTTTAAAACAACTATAAATGTTTTCAGGTATTCCTAAAAAACAAACAAACAAACAGGAATTCAAGCAAGCAGCCTGAATATTTATGGTAATTTGCAGCTTATACTGCTTATGTTAACTTTGGGAAACTGCCCCTCTCTCTATAAGTGAAAAATAAGAATAAGCATTCGCTTTAAGCTACCGTAATACAATACATTAGCGATGAAAAAGCAAATAATAAATCAACATTTAAAATGCAGTCACAAAAATGGAAAACTAATTAGACAACTTCCACCTCTGCAGCTGTTGTTCCTGTCAGGTAGCTGTAGTGCATGACCTAATCGTAATACTAACACTTCAATTTTAGAATGAAAAAAAAGTACATCTTCCAGACCAGAAAAATGCATGGATAATTGCTTATTTCATATAATGAGTCATAAAGTCAAAACATGCCATACGTAATTTTTTATTTAAATCTTGAAGATTATGCAGCACAAAACAATTATTTTTCCTTAACTAACAAAAGAATTTCAGAAATACCTCCTGGCATTTATTTTTGTTGATTTTGACTACAAGGAAACGCTGAGGCATGTTCCCAGAGAATAGTTCTCTCTATACCTTAAAATTAAGAGGATCTTAGGATGTTTTTTAATTACTAAAAGTTGGTTTTGTACACTATGTGGAGAACTTCCAAGTACGGTTCTTTAAAGTGGAGGAGATGGTGGTATGTTTCCTCTGACTGAATATTGTTCCTCCTCTCAAATAAATTTACAATGATTAGCCTAGCTTTTTCTACTAAAGCTATGACCTACATCATCGATTGTAAAGTAATTTACAAAGAAATTGTGCCCAATTGTTTTGTTGTAGGTGTAACATCTAAAAAGATATCATAACAAAACACGAAAAAGGAAACATATGCATACTACTCAGGAAGATACTTCATATCCCAACATCTATCTTCACATTTGGTTCTTGGCAAATAAAAATCACCATATATTTATTTAACCTCTCTGAAGTAGTTAAAACACGGTATTCACTTCACAGAAAGTCTGTACTGAAAGGAAGAAGGTCAGCAAAAATCTACATTGTTTGTCTGATGAATGTATTGAGAATCTACAGTCTGTGCACCCACTTCTGAAGACTTAAGTTATAAAATGACCTATTGTTCTGCCTTCAAATCTTAATGCTTATCATGTACAAAAACTGTAAACTTATATGGCAACTACCACCTTAAATTGCAGTAGAGATTCTTATCCTTGTTAAAACATGTAGGGACAGACTGCGCTAGCTTCCTGAATACTGATCCTGCTAAGGTTTGGCTTTGAATCAACAATTATTTTAATTACACATGTAGTCAGTTTTTACAAATTAAGAAGGATATACAATTTGCCACACAATGGGGAAACAATACACACTAGAAAAGGAAAATGATTCTCCATAAAGCAAGCTGTAAAAATCAAATATCGACCTGTACGTTACATCCTAGTGAAATGATCAGTCCAGAAGCACCAATATTTTTTAGACATGCATTTTAACTAGCAGCTGTAGGGAATGCTAGAATATGCAGCAATAAGTTATTTTCTACATGGTCAAGTCTTGCTCCTTACCTCTGCCTCCTCAGCTGTTGCCCCATACCCCTCTCTCCTCCTCCCACACGGTATTCGTTTTCTCTTTCATCCAGTATCAAAGCAGATCAGCTAGCTCTTCCTCCTGAGGTTTTTTGCTCTCAAAAAAGTTCTGAGCCTCATCAGTCAAGGAGCATGCTTCAATTTAAACACTAGGCGAATAACTCCCATCTTGACTTTTCTCAGGTCTTTTCTCTAGGCCTGTGTCATTTTCATCATTTCTACTATATCATGCATCTATTAAGGAAGGGGTAAAGAGGACTTGACTTAATTTCTGAAACCTGAGGTTGCCAGTACGGCTAATAAAACAAGATGTAATTATATACAGACTTAGTACACACTTAGGTACAAAGTTTTGTCAGCACTATTGATTCTCTGGTGTACAAGGAAATGTCGGCACAGATAAAATGGTAATTGGTTGAAATTCTTCGGATTAAATCATGCAATCGCATAAAGCACAGCTCTGTATAATCTAACTGTAAGAATATAGGTTTGCCTGATGGACTTAGCCACACAGCACTTTTAAAGAGGATACTTTTACTGGCAGAAGAAAAATACACGTATAGTGAAAACAAGATTTATTCTGCTTTTTTTTTTTTTTGACTTAATTGCTTTGAATATTTGTGAAACCTTGCTTCAATACTTGTGTAAATCCTCTGTAATTAATGGCACCAACACAATTGTCAAGTATGTGAGTACAGTGATTTACTAATTTGGAATAGGTTCCACTTGTGAAGACTGACTAAAACGCAAATAAAAAAAGCTTTTATAGGAAAGTTATAGTAGAAAGTACACCAAATGTCTGATTTAAGCTAGCAGCTGTTCTTTAATCAGCTTTTCACTATAAGAACTGCATAATGTCAGCCAGATAGTCACATGCCAAATTCCATTCTCACTGCACCTGGAATTTCAGGATTTCCTCAACATGTCAGAAACCTCAAATCATTTCTTAAAATGAACTGTCAAAAAAATAAATACAACAGAATCTGTAAGTCAATCTCTTCCTATCAACTACTGACACAAATCACACTTGAAATATTTTTTTTCAGTCTTCATCTTCTCCACTTGAAACATTTGTACAACAAACTCTGAGAATACTGGAATGTCTTCTAAATCAATGACAATTCTAATTAAACTCCCATCTAAATTTTCCAGAGTAAATATCAGCTCGATAAACGTAACTAAAAAGCTTTGTATTGTGGATGATTTTATTCTGATGATAACAATCTTCTTCATAAAGTATCAACAACATTATTGGGTAGCTGAATTTCAAATAATTGTTAAGAGTCAAAGAAATATTTCTGGAAGACCTCAATGTGGTAAATGCACTGTTTAAATAACAGATGAAGTTTGCAGCTTGTCTTTTTTGAAGAGCAATATAATGATAGACTTGCATTTCCTCTTGCTTATGTATTTTTTTAAACTTTTTCCTTTAATTAAAATATACAATCTTATATCATCTAGCTATAATTTGTTTAAAAGTAAATATACAAAAGAAGCCCTAATTAAATTGTTAGATAACCATTATGATGATTTCTCATTGTGGAAATGTATCGTCATTTCTGAGCAATGGTAACATGATAGCATCTCACAGGACTCCAGCTGATGCCAAGCCTGTTCTCATTTTCCCAGTCTCGCTTACATAAATTAGCTACAGGCCCCACTGACAGTCAGAGAATCTCCAAGTTTTTTAAGTTTGGAAATACTCCACTTTTGTCAAAGCTTTACCAGTGAGGTCATAGCAAACAAATCAATGCCAAATTGCCACGGATCTCCAGAGCGTTTGTCACAAGTTATGGATTCTTGCCATCTAAAATCACCCATCTGCTCAAAGGCAGTACCCTGAACTCTGACTGCAAAAGGTTTATCAGTTACAACTTGAGAGTGCTGAAACAAAATCCAAAACCAGTCACTTTAATTACAGCCTTCACATCAAGACAGAATGTGTGCCTGTGCTAGACACAGAGCCAACATGAATTTGGATTAGTCCGCCGCTGTGGATTTCAGCATTGTTTTATTTAGATTCTTATTGCAAACTCAAGGATAAACCGAAACCAAGAAAACTCAGCCTCACACACTGGCTAACACCACTCTGTGCTGAGTGACCTACACTCAAGCAAGAGTAGTCAACCCCAATGCTATTCTCTGTAATTTCAGGGGTGAGAAGTTAACAGAAAACGTGAACATTAAGCTCCCAAAAGTTTCAAATATATATTACATTATTATAATTTCAGAATGGCTTGTATTTTCCATTCTACACAGTACAGAAAGTACATGTCTACTCAAGAAAATGGTTGTGAAGTATCATGCGCATTGACTTGAACGAAGCAAGCCTTGAAACATGACAGAATAGACTTCAATAACTTGTACTTTGGTCAGATGCCAGCACACAACAATTTCATATCAGAACTAGTTGTACAATAAGATTAAATGTTACTTGGTACAAAGGCACTAACTTTTAGTTCTCACAGCAGCATAAAGATCCTTTTTATGGATATTGCTATAAACAAGATATTTCCTTTCATTCCTCAAAGCTTCTCGCGTTTTCCACATGATCGTCCAAAACATTTATTGACTTAATACATAGTCATAAGTTGTTTACAAACTGTAACGCAACTTAAGTATGCTATTCACTATCATGTGCCTACAAACATGATTCACTGTTGTTTATCATAAACAGCATGCTTGCTGCTATCACGTAAGAAGAAAAACACATTTTTAACTAGAGAAGTGTAAAATAAAGGGAACGTTTGCCAGATTTCTTTTTTATTTTTTTATTTTTTCCCCTGCCAATGCACAGTAAGTGTTCCCTGAAGATAAATAGCAGAAAAGCAAAGGACAGCTTTAGAAAACAACCACCTGGAATTACTTGGTTCCACATTTGGAGTCCTCCTTGTCTCTCATCAAGATTTCTTAACTGAAAATGTTTTACAGTTTTTGACACTACATATCATTGATCTTGTGAAATTTGCAATGCAGTTTTAAAATTGAGGAAATACTATAGAGGCCAGTTGATGCAAACATGCAAAGATATTTTAACACAAGTCTATACACAACACAATGTGCATAAAATGTTTTCCATCCCTTCCATATTTTTGTTTTTACTACGTGTTCTCTAAATCCAGCTAATAAGTGACCCCTAGCGGTAAGGTACCTTCCCTCACTTAAAGAGCTGCATAAAAAGCCTCAACTGCTTCCAGCTTTTCAGAGCAATATGGATTCCTGGCGATTTTAATGTAATGCCAACACTATTACAGCTCAGCTGTGCAGGGACGCTGATCGATACTGGAATATCACAATGCTAGACCATCTGATCCCTAGTGTATTCACTGAAAATACCCGCAGTATGCCAGCCTTTCTTCAATAAAGAGATCCAAATAGAAGTTTGAAAAAACATGCATGAGTGTACAAGTAATTGAGAAATAATTTAGCCTTCGGGTACTTATAGGAGCCAGCAGAAGCAAACTTAGCTGTCAGTAAGATCCCAAGCCTGGATTACAGAGTTAGCAAATAGGAAAAGCAATTTCTATTGGGTATTTAAATTTTGTCTCATAAGTTAGTAAAAATCCATTTATAGTTTCTTAGTCTTTTACACCGTAAGACTGGTTAAAAATGAAGTGTCTAAACAGAGAGCCAGGAAAGCCTAGTTTCTTGTAATGGTGTCTCGGGTTAAGTGCATCATCAGGTTAAGTTCATCACCTTTTTGTCTGTACCCCCTACATACAGACATTATTAGTATTTCAGATACCTCCCGTGCTTTTTCTCTTTCTCAACAGGGTCAGCTAAATGCTTCTCAGCAGCAGAGGCAAAAGTTTATTTTTCAGCATAAAATAAAATAACTTTTCAAGGCAAGATGTCAATGTAATGACCCTCAGTAATTGAAGCAAGCTCTTTTTATCTGAAGAGAGACAAAAAAAAAAAACAACAACAACAACAAAAAAAAGACATTCTCTTCCACCTTTGGAGACAGAGGATTGCTCCTGTTCCTAGACTCTGAGACCGAAAAGGCTCCAGTCAACAGCAGAGACCTGCAAATTCAGAAAGCACTGCCCCTTCCTCACCTGCTGTGAGGTGTTAGGAGAGAAAGAAGGAAGTTCAGCATAGCACTGATGCTCTTTCTGCGAGAGCACTGTGCTGCTCCTCTTCCCTTGTCATGCTCCCATCACCTCTGTCAACTATGGAGAAGAATATAGGTGTCAGACAGCAAATCTAAAGCTAACTGTTACTCTTCAAGTCATTGCTGCACCCCATAAAATTACCTATTGCTGTTATACTTTGAGCTGGTATACAAGCTCAAAGCTTGAGCTGGTAAACAAGAACAGTGTGGGTTTTTCTCTCACAGCTGTTTAGGCAGACTGGGAACCCCACTAACATCTCTTTGCCAGGCAAGACTGACAGAATGCCTTGGCATACAACTAGCTTTGAAAAGCATCCTGCTCTGGACTGTATGACACAAAATTTGCTGTAGAAACTCAGCTTCTTTTAAGCTTTTATCTCTCTGCCAAATAGTCAGAACTCAAAAGTTTAAAAATTTTACTGAAGAACTGGTAGATCTATAATAGGAAACTATGCTAATACAGGTACATAGAATAACAGAAGAGAAAGGAGAAAGGCACACAGTACTTATTCCACCTCTGCCTATTTTACTCCTTTATTTCAAGTTTTACAAAACTCCTGTTCATTGAGATACAAGAAGCAGTATCTCGGTTCCCATCCACAGATTTCCTTCTCCTCCCCTTTCCACCCATCCTCACTCATGCTACACCTGTCTTCACGTCCCACAGTTCCTCCCTCCCTCTGTATGCTAGAGAGGGAAAGCACAGAAAACAGAAGAGCATCCCTCCTCTCAGTTACGCTATCAAGTTACCACAGATTAAGAAATTATTTTGTGCTTGGTGAACCACAGTAACTGATCACAATCATTCTTTTAGCCATTCACAAAAGTAAAAAACATATCAGATTAAATCTCCACAATTTACGCCACCACGCCTTTGAGTCTTATGTGCAGCACTATCATGGAGCTGGTGCCTAAAAAGCCCTACCCAGGCTACCCAGTTCTGAGACTGGCCTTGTTCCATGATGAACCTGCAGAGAATTGAGCTGCTAAACTTCTCTCTCTTCAAGTGCGCACATGAGGCTCTGTCTGAACCTCACAAAGCACTTCTGTGCTTTGTGGGTGATGGAGCACTGCACAGCTTGCCCAGTTGTGGAGTCTCCGTCCTTGCAGATCTTCAAAAATTGCCTGGACATGGTCCTTGGCAACCTGCTCTGGGTGGCCCTGCTTGTGCAGGGGGTTGGACCAGGTGACCTCCAGAGCTCCCTTCCAGCCTCAGCCATTCTGTGATTCTGTAAACCAGGAATTTGCAGAGGCTTACACCTCAGCCAGGGCAGAGTTAGCTTCCAGATGAATGGCTTTCTACATTCTTCTGTCCAACAAGCTCTGAAGTGCCAAAGCAAGAGATGGTCCCTGTGTATTTTAATTATGTTAAGTGCTGTTGAAGCAAAAAAAAAAAAAAAAAGCCATCCCCTCTTAGAGGGACATTCTGTTCAGAACCATATAAAACAACACCAGAAGCGGATTATTATTAGAATCTCATTTTGATAAAAATAGTTTTTAAATGAATGACAATAACACTGGAATAGTTTTGATTTGTTATAAAGAAACAAGTTAATTTGAGGAGGAAGTGGAGGAATATAGAACAAACAAAAGCAAACCCACCCTCCCTACACACATATGCAACTCAAATCCTTGCAAGCCAACAATTAACTTTGACTGAATTTATTATGGAAAAAAAATAAACACATGGAGTTAAGTTACAAATATGTTTGAATTGATAGTACTTTGTTATCAATCCTTACGTTAAGTTTTACAGATAAATTCTTCAGAAAGTCACCTAAAAGAGAAAAAAATATGCTACCTGTTAGAATACAAATGGTTTGCCAAATGCACTGTTTTGCCTAAGCAGTCTAGTAGAAACACAGCTTTTAACAGCAAAAGAGTTCTGTACATGGCATACATTAAATCAGTTTCCCAAAAAGAATAAGTTATTCCAGCAAATAGACATTTTCACTGCTACAGCTGCATTTACATTGCTGCATCTACATTACAGTTTTTTTTTCCTGAAGTAACTTCACTGATAAAAGACATTCACCTGCCTAGCAAAAAGACAAACTCACAAAGCTTTCACATACAAACAAAGACTTCTGGCAACAATCCACTGTTCAATTGAAATGATACTTACAATACATTAACAAAAGTAAAAAGCTTTGGACACAAACTATTCTTCAGCGATCAGCCAGCGGGATCTTTTCAGATACCTCACAACAGCATGCGTTTCATTCAATGTTTTTCTCAGCTCTCAGATTACTCCTGAGCTAAAGCAAGGAGCAAATTTCCTTTCTGGAATAAATACTTCCAAAGGGCTCCTGTTTTTTGTCCTACTGGCTAAAAGGCAGGAATGAGGATGATAGGAAAGAATAAGCAGGTCTCTTATTTTCTAAATGATGCATTTTTGGTTCACTTTTAAGTACAAAAAAATTGGATAGCAATAAAAATCAAGCTTTAGAATTTTAGCATAACCATCCCTCACGTTAGCACTGGAAACTTTTAAAAAACTCTGCAGTTTTGCAGTTGAATCTCAAGTTCTACAATAAGTACTAATATGTATGGAAATAGTTCAGAAACAATTGTCCCAAAATGTACCCTGAAATCTAGGTTCATTATAGTGTTAGCTAAGAGTTCAAATTTCCCATCCTCAAAGAAAGATTTATTCAGGATAAAGTAACTTCATACTCTCTTTGCTGACATAATGGACTTGGAATTTTAAAACAGCCGATGGCATCACAGAATCACAACTTAAAACTGCAGCTCAAGACATAAAACTGGTCCGAGTGATTCTGCTATAAAGTACCCGAGTTATTCAAATACACCAAGTCATCTTTACACTGCATTACCCTTTTGAGCATGGTATTCTCTATCTCAAGGTGACCTTTAAAAGCAAGTTTGAAATTCAAGAGATGTTCAATTGTACTTTAAATTATTCTCTCTGTCTCCAATACTCACAAGTCAAACCCTCCAACTTCAAACTTCAGTCAATGTGCTTGTATTGACTGTTTATTATTCTGGAAGAACGTATTGTTTAAAAGATAGCTACTAGCTCAGCCAAAGCAATGAGGACTGATTATATTTCACCATTTGGCTGCCATCCATTTGGAGATACTGAAAAAAGGCACTCAGCCTAACACAGCCTGAGTTCCTAGTCAAGTTTAAGAAGCTTGAGATCAGCAAATGTGTGGGAGTAATATACTTCCTAATGGAAATAATCACTATTCTGACAAATCTCTCTCATTCTTCAAGGAGTGAATTCTTGTTTCAAGTTTCCGTGAAACCTAGAATATGTATGCTGAAACTTACAGCAATAAAATACAATCCTAGCCTTTATGTCTGAAAAATTATCCTTTAAGATGGCAATGTGAAAGAGTAAATATTTGAGTGTTTAAAGGCAAAGCTGCAGAAAAAATCAGATCTCTATGCTTGAAGCTGCCACTGAACATATGGGTGCCAGACAACAGGCATACAGTAATCACCATTTGTTTCAACACTTTGATTTCACCCAGCACCACGGTGACACAATTTTCTTTTTACTGCAATGCACAAGTCTACAATTTGCTTAACACCAGATCAAGGAGAAAGGGAAAGAAAAGTGCTATGCTTCAATATCAATACTTGTCATTAAAATGACTTTTAAGACCAACAAGTTGTGCAGATTTAACTGAACTTTTAACCAACAAGTAACCTGCCCTTCATACTACATTGCTCTTGGTTCAAACACTGCCTTCATTGTTGCTGTAGCACTGTATCAATATAATATGTTTTTCCCCTTGTTAACTGAATTTAAAAATGTCCATATGTGTGTATCTGAAGTAAACCATACTTGCAAGCCTTAGTGCAAAAAATCTTGTGATGAAAGAGTTGCCTCAAGTGCTGTTACTTTCCAGGCCCATTACCCTGTACTCTATTTACAAGAAAGGAGATCAGGAGTAAAATGTGCACACTGTTGTAGCAATCATTCAACACCAATAGCAGCCAGCACTAGCTGAAGATTGGACTAGCGTAATTCCACATGGTAAGATAAAGACCTCTGAACAGATGGACAATATCATCCATTATTCAGGTATTAGAACTTTGACTTGAATTCAAAGCTACAATATTACCAGAATTTCAATCTCAGACTGGTAGAGCCTGTGGCCATTTTTCAAAAAGGCAAGGTAAACAAAAGAAACACAGAAGAAAAAAGAATAGAACTGAAAATCCTTGAGATAAGGAAATCAATCACAGCAGTAAGATTATTTGAAAAGTGCTACACACAAAAATTGAACACATCGTATTTTCTAGTTTGACACCTCAGTCTGACATTTTAACTTCCTATTGACAAGTAACCTAAATATGTTGCCCCAACAGTGGTAACAACGTGATCTAGCTTCCACTGTTTAGAACCAGATATTCAACTGCCAAGAGCAAACGAGATTCACTGCTTATTTGGTACAGTCTCAAACTCATCCTGTCTCCAACTTGACTACAGAACAGCTGGAAATCTCGGCCTGTTTTAGAACAGTATTTTTTCAAAGAAAATTAAATTTGAATGCAGGTTGCTTATGTGTTAGATAATTATACCTTTGCTCATTTCTTCATATATCAAACAGTAGCCCCCCATTTTTATTATATATAAATTTGAAAAATTTAGATAACATATATGAAAACCTGGATACCCAAATACCTAAATAAATAAAAAATGAGAATCCAAGTCCTATTCTCCCCACAATTAGCTTTTTTTTTTTTTTTTAGGACCTACAGAAATTGTCACCCCAAATTCTAAAGTTACAAGGATTTTCAGAAAGCTAATGGTAGTTTTGTTGATATTTGTATAGCTTTTTTTAAAATCCATGTAATAAGACTGATTTTAAGGTATTTGATAACTATATGAACTGGACACTAAGTTCAACATAATGAATCGTTAGGAGAAAATAAAATAGTAATTCCAACCTCTCCCCCTCACAAGCAGCTGAAAGTTATATTACAAAGGGCACATTCTAAGACCTAGAGGGTAGACAAGAAGAACTTTAAGTCTTAATTTATAATCAAATTTATACCAGTTAGTATAATATGGACGGGATTATTAACAGCATTGCAATAATTATGTAAAAAGACAGATTGTTCAGGAACTTTAGGCTGAGGAAAACACAAGAAGAGATACTTATTCATTCAATAAAGTTGAATTAATATTATTTAAAGCCCACAATGTAGCAGGACATAGGACTGACGAAAGTTGTGAAGTGGTAAAGGAGGAAAGGGAGTGGGGAGGAGAAACCAAGAAAATCACACAGAACATGAAACAGATCTACTGTAAATTGAAGCTTACAGATCAGAAAGAAAAAAATAAGCAAACTAGCACTTTAAATTCAAAGAACTAAAAAAAAGGCCAAAATCCTACTTTTTTTTTTCTTAATAGAGTAGAAAATGCAGAGCATAATCAATCATTTCTCATAAGCAAAAGGAGCTTATAATTTCTAAAATGAATTAGAAAAATCTGACGAGGTTACGTCTACCAGTGGTTTTTAAACATGGTGGTACAGAGGCACCCTCCAACTTGAAAATAAATAAAAAAATAAAGTCAATGCAACTGCCAGCTCTTCGAAAGGAGGAGAAGAACATTTGCTGTTCTTCCATTTTTCCCTAAGTATCTGCTACTGGCAACTGCTAACTTGCTAACTGCTGACTGTGGTAACTGTTAACATTAAGCTTGATTGATCATCAGTTGACTCATCATGGCATTTCTTATTACAGAGGAGTATAAGAAAATCATCCAAAAATCACTTGTCAATGAGCATAACTTTTTGCATCTCTCAGTAAAGGAATATACTCTCCAATACATCCCAGAGACCTGTACAGGAAAAGCTCTTTCTACAAATAGTGACAAAAAATAGATCAAAGTTCAAGAATAATAAAGCTAGCAATGGAGCTTCCTCCATCTCCATTTCCAGTACTACTGACATGACCTGTGATCTGAAACTCGTTTAGGTATTTCTGAAATTATGCACCTGCCAGATACATTTCATGGTATCTTCTTGTTCTCTAGGAAAGTTAGAAAACACGTAAAACATGATGTATGTAGAAAAACAAATAACTTGTTAGAAAGCTCAACTATTATATATTCCTTACTTATTTTAATATGCTATCTCTTTATTACTAACTGTAGTTCTTACACACAAGTTGCAATTTCCTTTCATACAATATTCTGGAAGTAGGTCATAGCCAAAGTGAAAAACATTGAACCAATGACTACACATATGAGTGCAGAAAAACTGTTTAAAAAATACTGTGGAAAAAACAAAATTTTAAAAACAATCTTGGTATAAGATTTAACTATACAGTATATATTTCAAAAATATCTTTAATGGCCTGCAACCTGTAATATGCCACTAGATGGCAAGTTTGGATAGAAATTAGCTAACTTTTTTTATTCACAGTATGATTGCTTGAAAATTGCAAGTACAGAAGACAGATAAACACTCACAAAAAAGAGTGAAGGAAAAAAAAACATAAAAAAGTAAGAGCAACTTCCAAGTTTTCTGTATAGAGCATATTTAATATTAGTCAGAAAGGCTGAATAAGTTTTAGTTTTGTTTTTGTGTCTGCCACACAAACAGATAGCTGATTCTATTGAGTGTACTGCTGACAGACAGAGAAGAATTTGTTTCAAATCCAGTCACAGACAGAAGCACTGGCTGCAGCAACCATGAGAATCCGTGATCTGGAGGAAGGCTGGGAAGGTAAGCAGCAGAGATACATCCTGGGAAAGCAGACTTCACCTTATTCAAGGAATTGCTTATTAGGATTCCTTGGAAAGGAACCACAAAGGGAAAGGCACCCAGGATATACAACCAATTTGTAAACTCAACTTATGGAGAACTTTCTGAACCATTCTGTTATGCAGGAAGACCAGGCTTGACTGGCTAAACAGGGAGCTTTTCAATGAACCAACTCACAGAAAAGGAACGCATGCGCAGTGGCAACAAGGACAAGCAATGAGAGAAGGTTATAAAAACATAAATTGGCTATCTACAGACAAAACTCCGGAAGGTAAATACCCACCTAGAGTTAATTTAGTGCTGGACAGTAGGGGTAACAAGAAGGGATACCACAGATTTGCTAGTTTCAAAAAGTTGTTCAGGGAAAACACTGATGTACTGACATACGGGGAAGACAACCTAGTGACAGACAATGCAGAAAAGGCTGAAGTACTCAATGCCTTCTTCAAATTGGTCTTCAGAGGCAAAGCCTGCTCCCAGACATCAGTGTGCACTGGCATGATCTGGGAATGGAAAAGGCAGGAAACAATGGTGGAATCGTCAAATTAAGGACTACACAAGAGAAGCTGAACTCATTCAGATTCATAGGGGCAAATGGAATTCCTTGAAGAGAGCTGGAAAAGAACTGGCTTACGCAGTCATGAATTTGTCTGGATCTGCTGCTGACCTGCCTGCCACACAATGAATAGCAACCTCAGTGACCTTGAGTAGCCTGTATTGCTTTTTAATCACCTACTGCTTGACCCCTTCAGACCAATAAAAACTGGTTCTCCTGTGTTAGAAGTCATATTAAAAAAAAAAGGAAAAAGTTAAAATTACTGTTTTATATGTTCTTCACAATTCTTCATAGCAGTGCTTCAAACTGAAAAGTCCTGTATAGTCATCCAACTATCTGAATTACAAGAAACTATTTTATTTCCAACAAACGCTAGAACAGCCTCAGGAATAAAGCTCTTCATTGTCTAATTACACACCCTTCCCCATTCACTCTGGTCTTTCAGTTTTGGTCTGCCATACCATTCTCCATAATTTGTGTTTGATCTGTTGTTGCCAACCTATACAGAACTTTCTACCTGGTTTTAAGTAAAAATAAATCCTGTCTTTTAATCAGTTCTTTGTGTAGGTTACCACAGACTTATGTTTTGATATTGCAGAAGCACGTAAATAAGCACAAAAATTCTTAACAGATATAGCAAATATCTGAAAAGTTAACCCCCCACAATTTTCCCATTTTTAAATTCAAAGCTACTATTAGCAGGTAACAAAGTAGTGACAGAGTAGAAATTAAGCCTCTTGTTTACTTGTAATATATATGTAAAGCTCTCCAAACAAAAACACCACATAAGAGACAAGCTGTATTCAAGTGAACACTGGATTTGTCTTGTAGGGTCAATCTCCACCAACTGAAAGGTAAGTAGAAGCCTTACCTCATCAGAAGAGAGAAGGTAAACAGGTGTTAACACAGGAATTTCACTTAATTCACAGCTCAGTCCGAGTGATATCAGGATCTCTTTGAGAACTTCATATCTCTTGGCATTGCTCATCTTAAGTGAATTAAAATCCTCTTCAGTTTCAAGATCCACCGAATTGATATCCAGTTCCAAGTATACCTGGCAGGATACGTGCAAAGAGAATTTAAAAAATCATTCTGCTGGTATTACACATTTTACAGTAACAGAGAGAGATGGGCACAACAGTTCCAAAGCAGCACTGTCCTGACTGTGGTTGCTGAACTATCTAGCACGACTAGTGTCATTTAAGTTTCTCATGTTTTCATCATACCTACATGTAGAGCTTTATCATTCTAATAATGTAGGGAATATCTATATATTTAGAGCTGCCAATTCAGAGACCACAGTTGCCAGTACACAACAATTTTCTCTGAAATCTACACAAAGTATCCTTTCTTAATAAACTGATATTCTCCTGGAGGACTTGTTCAAACTTGTACGTGTTCACTAACTTAAACTTCTCCTGCAATGGAACATTTTATGTCTGTTAGCACGCTCAGAATTACATTAATATTGAAAGACCTTTATCAGAGGTTGCACAAGATCAGCAGAAGTCAGCCTGAGCAAGTCCTTACAGTGTCACACAAATTAACTTGCCACCAGGGCAGTTAAAGACATGTCTCTGAAAGTCAACTAACAGCCCCAGAACACTACTTTGCAGAGAATCACATCTCAGGGTTGAAGCAGGTGTTTAAAAGTAGAAGTGAAATGCATTAAAAAAAATCCCTTCTAGGCCTATTTTTTTTTTTTAACTGTTTCAAAATGTTTAGAAGCCTTTGTACTTTGCTATATGCACATTCATTTAATGAAGATCACAAGAT
This sequence comes from Anseranas semipalmata, assembly GCA_013399115.1. Taxonomy (NCBI): domain Eukaryota; kingdom Metazoa; phylum Chordata; class Aves; order Anseriformes; family Anseranatidae; genus Anseranas; species Anseranas semipalmata. The sequence continues at coordinate 173,406 of VXAA01002484.1, forward strand.
ATTATTTGTGTTCATGTCTCCCATTCAGCACATTTTAATAATGTTCTTCATCTTTTATAGATGATCTACTTTACTGAAATTCAGAGAAATTTGCTGAAGGGGGGAGGGGGACATGGACAACAGGAGAGTACAGAAAAAAGGGAAACAACTAGTCTGTGGCAGAATATTTAATGGCTGATGTCACTGTCAGCCCCCTGAAGAGAAAACAATAAGGCTTTTCAAATCCAGACTGGAAGTCATTTAAAATTATAAAATGACACTCTAATCCTTTTAAGCTGATTTTTGAAGCTATACTGTAATGCCCTCTTTCTGGGGAAAACCTCTGCAGTATTAAGTTTTATTACAGCAGAAGGGTCAATTTAAACGGTACAGCAAAGCAGGTTTTACCATGGAACTTGCAGAAATGGATAGCAACAGTATCTAATCAATTTTCTAGTACAAGTATAGAGCACATGGGTGGCAAAACTTCCAACATAAAGCTATAAACATGTTACTATATGTACCAGTTTCCAAAAGACTAGCAGATTTAATCTGATAAACTGACGAGAGACAAAAACACTTCTAAGAAACTTGATTTCTGAATGGAGTAATTGCTAAAAAAGTGTATACTACCTGGTATGTAAGCAGTTACATCTGAGTGGTTTGGCCTGCTGAGATAGTTCTCCTATAATGAAAATAGTGGTAAAAATAGCTCCTAGAGCCTTCCATAAAGTTTGTTCAGCTACATCTCCATTATATTCCTCGCCTACTTAAATACTGGTAAACGAATCTTGCTCTGCTTTTCTCAGTGTGCTGCTTGAAAGCAAAGACAGAGTAAGGCAAGTGATACAATTGTGAACGGTCATGCAAAAAAAAAAGCATATATTACTGATTGCAAACATACTTGTCAATCTTTAGAAAACAAAAAAGGTTAATTGATTTAAATTTTCAATTTGTTTCAATTTTGATTGTAAATAGAAGAAATACATTCCAGATGAATACAAGTGTTTGTGTTGTTGTTGTTGTTTTTTAATGACAGAGCAGCAAGGCCAACACCATGAACCTAACATCCATCTCGAAATTATCCTTCACTAGAACATTGCTAAAGAAAACATGAAACATTTTAGTTCATTCACAGCACTAAGATACAAACAGAACTGAGAAAAGGGTAACAATACCAGCAAAACAGTACCAGCAGACCTAAATCAACAGTGGCATTCCAGGGCCATCAGACTAGCCTTTATTATAGTTACTTGTTCAAGCAAGAAATTGAACAGCGGTTTTTGGATATACGGTATGCAACAATGATAGAGGCTGGGACTTTCTCATTTGCTACTCACAGATTTCCAAAGGTGCCAGCTACCTTAACCTTGAAAATTACAAGGAGACTTCTTTAAGGTTTCTTGCAAGTTTTATTTTACTTCTTCTTCTGACTCTGTACCTCACCATAATTCGTATTTTTGTCTGGAAGTCTATTTCTATGTTGCCAGTATAAGCTTTCACCCTGAGTTCACCAACAGTTCTGCTTTTCCTGTTCCCATTTCCCAAAGTCTGCAAAGTACACACTTGTATCAGCATGCAACTTCTATCAGGCAGAAAAGGATAGCTCTGCTCTTGAAGATGCTTCCTTACTACCTGCTATCTCCTCTGCCACCCACTGTGATCATGCATGATCTACACGTGCATGACTACATGGTGAAAACAAGGAACTGGAACAGCAGTGACATTTTCTATCATTCTTTAAGCTGCTCGAGGGTCAAGTGAAAACCATTCTGTATTCAGTCCTTGTACATTGGACATCCATCCATACTTGCCCCTTGAAAGCATCCCAAAGAGCACACAATAAGAACAAGTGAACATTTTTAGCATGCACAGCATCGTGTAGCAATGTGCAAACTCATGCTTTTGCACACACTGTACCTGAGAAAGAATGGCTTCTCCTCCACTGTCTCCATAAGGCAGATGAACAATAACTATATCTTTATCAGCATTATTTAAGCAACTCAATGGCTTCACTTTGCTGTTACTATCCCTCATCACTTCCTCAAAAATACAGCCACTGATCAAAAGATTTAACTTAATTTCAGTGTGGTCCATTTTAGAGACCACTAATTCATGAACAGTCTTCTTCAGTTTGTCCTTTCTCTTTATTCGTATACCATCAAATGTAAAAGAGGAAGAAAACCCTAGAATCTTTCCACCATTAGATAAAAACTTCATAAACTGTTTTTGGTTCTCGTCAGAAATAGGCTCCTCTGTGGCAATGACCAACAGCAGTGCATTATCAATCCATGGAGCTTTCAGAACTTGTTCCTCGTGCAGCTGGTAGATGGTGTAGTTGTCTGCGTCAATGCATTCCAGAAGGATTGATTTTACTTGCTCAAATTCCACTTTTGCAGTTTCAGAACCAACATAAATCAATACATTAGGGGGCTTTCCAGCAAGGTTTACTCTCTTTATTCCTGTTGTTAGACAATCGCCATTCTCTTCCTGTTTGCTATTGCAATGATCAGAAAGTTCTGGAATGTTTTCCGCAGAGGCAAATCTGACCGATTCAATAGTGCTGTTTTCAAGTTGCAGACATTCATGACAGCTGGAGAGATGCAAGTGATGATGTTCTCCAAAACCTACCTCTTTGTCAGATAGGCTGTTGGATTCATCTTCATACTCACTTTCTTTCTCTAGCTTGGATTTCTCTTCTGCCTCTGGATCACCTTGTCCTGCAGATTCAGCTACTCCTAATTCTGATTTAACAGTAGTCCCAAAAGTAGCAGTAGGAGTTACTTCATTCATCTGTGTATTGCTTGTACTCTTCTCTTCTACAGATGGTTCCACCTGCGTCAACTCCTTCAGAGTAGATTCCTGTAAATGGACAGCTGGAAGAGTTAAAAAATAAGGAAAAGGAGTTACAAAATTTATATTAAAAGACCTACAACAAATATCACTATGCCAGCAGGATCTCGGTTTAATTTCAGTACAAATCATCTAGAATACTAAGAATTTCAGTAGTTTGACACACTACACCCTACCACCCCTCTGAATATTATAAATTTACACTCATAACACGTTATTCACTCTAATGACTATTTGTTTCAGGGAAGTCTGACAAAGCATAACACTTATTATTTACAGGGAACATTTAAACAAACACTAACATTCATTGGGAGTACACAAATATTTGGACAAAAATAAAATCTGACAGCTACTGTATGTGATCCAGATGTGTTCTTAACAGAGTAGTCTAGGGGAGGAAGGGAAGGAAGTTTTTTCATAAATGAATCAGCTTGTCAGCTTACATTATTTTGTGCGTCACTAAAAACAGTACAAAATGAAGCAAGGGAAGTACCTTTGGAAAAATACTGGTCTCTTAAGGAAGGTAGGGTGGAAAATTGCTTGCTGTTGTTTTGAAATAAACTATTTTGAAATAAACTATTAAAGCAATGACGTTGGGTAAAATGGAAACACTGAACTATGCCTCTTGCATTGCTGAAGGCTGCAAAATAAAAGTTCTGCACAAGTAAGAAAAGGGAGTTGGAATCATCTAAACTGCTGAACTGCTTCCAATCTGCACAAAGGGAGACGTAACCAGCCATAGCAAGACATGTGAGCTAAAAATCCGAGGAAAACACAGCAAATTGGAATTTTTAAACTCTTCCTTCCTCCCCGAATGGAAATGCCAAGATAAAAAAATTCTGGCAAGTACAAATGAGAAAAGAAAGGCAAAGATACCTATTGTTCGTAAAACTTGTAGAGCAAGCTGAGAAAGAGGAGAGAAAAATTGTTCTTCATATGGTAAATTATTTCTTTCAGCTTCTGAGCCATGGAAATATTTCAAATCAAGGCAAGCAAGATTTGATTGAATCCCTCTCCACTCCCACAAGGCCAAAAAAACTTACTAAAATGTTGTTTTTGATTTCTTATAGAAATGCAGTGAGAAAGTAGATTACCAAAATAGTCAACTTACACACAACACACCAGATTCAAATTCAATTACTTTCTTCACTTAAGAACACTTGAATTCCCTTGAATCTACATCCCTTCGCCTAGTTTGGAGCACAAATTTGAAGCAAGAGTTCAGACCCCAGAAGAATTTCACAGCTACCAGCCTATATGCTATTCCATCAAGAACCTCCATCAGTCCGTCCTGAAGCAGTTCTAGCATGCGCATAATACCTGAAGCAAAATGAACCAGAAAAGTAAGTGGTTTTCCATGACTCTTGGGACACTATCCCAGCTTCTATCCCCTGCATGCATGCATAAACACTTTTGCACAACAGCACCAAGAAAAGATTGAGTTTCATGCCAGATATATTTGTCAGCATATTCCTGCCAGCCTGCTCCCTAGCTTGCTGTTCTTGATTTTGCTGTTCCATGGCTTGTGCCAATGTACTATGACCTACTTTAAAAAAAAGAAAAAAAAAAAAGACTTTTTTTCTCATTTTGGGGTGAGGGTAAGGGGCTAGAGAGGGATTTTTTGCAGCCCAAATCATCTTATTATTGTAGTTGACCTCATGACCCCACAGTTCTACCAACACAGCTGAGAAGGCACAACCGGGGAGGAAGGAAAAAAAAAGGAGGGGGATCTATCCACTGAGAGCCCACCATTTCACAATATCCTAGAATGCAATAATATGCAGAACCATGCTGGAAAAAAAAGTTCAACTTTCACACAGGAAAGAGAGATGAACTTTGGATTTCCCACAGCTCAGACAACAATTCTATTTAAGAGTAGTATTACAAATGGAACCACCACTACTACTACTACTTCTCCTCTGTGTGGGATTTGCCCTAACACCCTCCCTATCTTAGCTGAAACTAGTAAGCTAATGAAGGCACACCGCCAATAGTTTTGATATCATTAAGATTACCTCCTAGAAGAAATAAAACATCCACCAAAAATTCAAAATTCAATTAGCAATGACACCACCCTCCTTCCCCTGGTTATTCCTCTCCATCTGTTTAGAAAGTATCTGTGAGCTCTTCTCTTAGTGATCCAAAGGATGAAGATGCTTAGTTTAGAGCAATTGTTCTCGAATTGTGTTTAGCTTTGAAGGCACTTTCATTTCAAAACTGAAAAGAGAACATTTGCCTAAAACCTTCTGTAATTTTTGCAAATAGATCAGTTAATCTAACAGGCAAAACTTACAGAAACAGTATTTTCCAACTTGACCATTGTGATGTTTATACTTTCATGCATATTTGCAAAAGGGTAAATACCATCCTGGGTACTCAGAGATATCATCATACTAAGGTTAATTATCGGCAGTAGCTTAAGAGGCATTACAGAAAAAAAGAGCATGTTTTTAATTCCAATGTCTTTGAACTATTTTTCTGTTATTTCTGTTGCTGCATCTGTAACACATTCTGTAAAGAGAAACTCACTCCAAAAGTGGTCTAACTTTCCAACAATCTCTATATTTGATTGTATTCAGTATAAAATATGACACTGCAACAGAGTGATGAAGTGCCTAAAATGACAACAGGAAGAAAAACTGCACAAAAATAAAAGCATGTTTATTTATGTAGGTATGAAGATTATATGCACAGTCCTAAAATAGCTATAAAACAAACATGTTTTACCATTAAAAAAACATTTTGTGAAGATACTTACAAACAATCTTGTGTGGCACCATTCCGTTATCCATTTGAAGCCTGTCTTCCATGAACGCTATTCCAAGGTTACTGAAATTATCTACACTTGCTTCAGCAATTAATTTGTAAGGTTCCCCAGGTTTATAGGCCAACGGTGAACAGTAGTCTGACCACTTTACAACCTAAGAATAAACCATATGCATATTTTTCAGCTTGAAAATGTTACAGCAAAATATCAAAATACCACCAGCATTATGCTTCTGTGAGATGAACTGCAAATAAAACTGCCCTTCCTTCCCTAAGGATTCTGCTATTAAAAATCATCACAACAATAGGCAGAGCTAACAGAGGGATGTTACCAAACCAAAACAGCATAACTGGTGAATTCAAGTACCAGAAGTAATTTTATTATTTTATCAGAAGCATTAAGTAGGTGCAAAAGATTCAAGTTGCTTAGATATATCAAAAATTCTGTTCTTTACAAAGGCATTATGAAAGTAACACACTTGGGTTTGGCTTCTCAGAAAAGGTTTGTTAAACCCAAACTATACAGCTGTAGTGTCTTGGAAAACAAATTTCAAGTTTAACTATAAAACCACAAGGTCAGCTGCATGCTTTACCATAACTCTGTAATACAAGAGCAGGTAATACAGCAGCCACACCAGAACACACAGCTGGTGAAAGCCAGCATTCAAATTCATGACAGATTTATCACTCAGGTCCTGGACATAAGAGCACTCTCTGGTTAAAGCAGTAACAGTAAGTTGCTACTTCCGGGACCTGAAAGGTCATATCTATAACTCTGTAGCAGCTCCAAAGTTACAGGACATATTTCTGGGCACAATGGTACTGACCAGTTCTGAAGCAAAACAAAATCTACTTCTGGAAGATACCTATACTAGCCCCTGAGAGATTTGTATCACTGCAGTTGGAGCATCAGTCAGACTTCCCCCACCATCACTGGGGAAGTTCATGACCAAGTCAGCCAGAACTACCCCCAGCTGACTGCCTTGAGCGATGTCCTGGACAATACTGTCACTTTCCAGACGGAAGGGATTCCCAACTGTGTAGTCCATTGGTGCAATACCCACAGCTGAAATGGAAGTATCCAGTTGTAGTCACAAGGTGTAATACTCCAAGGGCCTACTGCTAACTGCTGGCAATTCAAGATCACTAACAGCAAACATGGCAGATACATTCATGACAAAGGATAATGGCTTCCTCCTCTTTTGCCAGACTGATTATCTACTCCCACAGCGTTGTACTGACATTCACGGCATAAAGGAGTGACCTACACTGTTAGTAGTTTAACCCAGCAGGCAGCTCAGCACCACGCAGCCGCCCGCTCACTCTCCCCAGGTGGGATGGGGGAGAGACTCGGAAAGGTAAAAGTGCGAGAACTCGTGGGTTGAGATAAAGACAGTTTACTAGGGAAAGCAAAGGCGCAAGCAAAGCAGAACGGGGAGTTCATTCTCTACTTCCCATCGGCAGGCAGCTGTTCAGCCACTTCCAGGAAAGCGGGGCTCATCACGCATCACGGTTTTTTGGGAAGACAAACGGCATCACTCCAAACATTCCCCCCACCTCCTTCTTTACCCCAGCTGTTATTGCTGAGCACGATGCCACATGGTGTGGGACATCCCTTTGGCCAGCCTGGGCCAGCTGTCCTGGCTGTGTCCCCTCCCAGCTCCTGGTGCACCCCCAGCCTCCTCGCTGGCAGGGCAGCACCAGGAGCTGAAAAGTCCTTGGCTCTGTGCAAGCACTGCTCTGCAACAACTACAACATTGGTGTGTTATCACCACTATTTTCATCAAGAATCCAAAACACAGCATCATACAAGCCCCTGCAAAGAAAATTAACTCTATCCCAACCAAATCCATGACATCCTGTCTGGGACAACTAGAATAAAAATAAGAAAAGTCTCAGATCAGACCCCAGGGAAGAGGACAGGCTATGAAACATGAAACACTTGGTCACAACCTGCACGGGGCTCCCTGATATCGGATTTTCTAGAAGACCAGAAGTGCTTCTTCTAAGTCCACGTTATATATACATGCCCATACCACCATCCCGGACCAGAATTTTTCCAAGAGCTATGCTGCTGCCATGTCTCTTTGACCAGGAATTCTGCAAGAGGGCAACCATTCTTAGACACTCAGAGTGTCTAAGAATTCTTGGAGTAGACTCGTTTCATCCCTATGAACACCTTTATCTCTTCTCCTTCTCTGCACGTCCTTCAAGTCAAGTCTTCTACAACCCTCTCTCTTTTCTTCAGCAGATGACTTTGGGCTACTCCTTGTGGTGGAAGGTAAGAGACTCGCACCATTTTTAAGATATCCTTTAGATTTCCTTTCTTACCCAGAGAACAGGCACAAGCAGCTAACACCCACGACACCTGGAAGCTGTGAGGATGTATTGATGCTTTTACCTTTTTTTCATGGCACCAAGTAAAACATTAGACATAATAACAAATAACAAGAAAAAGTATTTACTGCTGCCTAGTGTAAATAAAGTAAATACACAAAAGAACCTCACAATGTTAGCCTGTTGCCAAGACATATGACCTGGAATCCTGCTCATGCAACAATCCACAACAGTACAAAAGTCCTCAAAGAGTATTTTCAAACCAGCCAAGCTTTTCTGCTATGACTAGAAATCTTCATCAAAATTCTGTCAGAATACAAAATGAAAGGCTAGCTCTTATTAAGAGATGAGAAATTATTTATACTCCTGCTTTCTGGATCCACCTCAATTTCAGCAGAAAGCAGTCACAGATCACTGATAGCTGTACAAAGAACGTCTTTCCTATCCAGAAATTCTTGTAGACCACAGGAACAGTCCGTTCTTACAATCCCCGTCTATGTTGACAGCTGGCTGCCAGAGGTAGTGGAATTAAAAAGCTCTTCTAGTGAAGTGAGATGTACACAGAACAGTAATAACCAAAATAAAACAGCAGCCCTTTTCCTCTTTAGTTTCAGTCTTTTGGCTGGACTATCACTTTTGAGCTTGATAAATCAAATTAATTATTAATGTCTATAGAAGAATGCAAACAAAAATCAACAACAAAAACAAACAAAAAAGCAACCCACAACTCTGCCGAACAACAAACCCCAAAAGAACAGTAAACCAGAGCTTCAACCCAATGTTGCTTTTGTGGACCCCTGTTATTAAAAAAATAAAAAAAAAAAAAAAAATCTCCCTTGGCCTTCTGCCTGAGTTGGCCCAACACTCCCCTGGTGCCTCTGAGACAATGTAGGGAGCACAACAACAGGTATCCTGTCTGGTTTATCTCCCACAAGCAGAGCCCACCTGGATGATTCCACTGACTTACATCAAAGGCAACAAAGACATCTACAAAACAGCTAGTGTGGCTACTTCCTATGTGCTCCGAGGAAACACAAAGCAATCTGGGACCAGGGTCAGAAGACTTCAGCAGAAAAGGTCTCGGAGCTCTCAACAAGCTTTCGGTGCCTCTAGTCCTCACAGTCCAACCTTCATGGAGATAATGATTTGGCCTGGTGCAACACTTCACCAGGACATCATTCCTCTAGAGGGCAAAGACTAACACGTTCCAAAAGCATGCTCTGTTCTCAATTCAGAGGCCTACGTGGAGGGTGAAAGTACTAAAAATTAGATTACAGACACATCTGGAATTCTGCCCATTCCCAATCTGTCCTTCTGGTCCTGTGCTGAAGTTAGGTAAGCCTATTTACCAGCCACTTTGTTCTCAGTGTTCACGCCAGCAGAGGACTCCTGGATCATCTCTCAGAACAAGTGGCCTGGAAAATGCATGTTCCTCATCCAGGGGAGCTGATGAGCCACCACCACTTGCAGATGTGATAGGTTTCCTTTAACAACAAAAAGGACCTAGAAACCTGATGCCAGAAAGCAAGGATGACAGATAGTCCTGTGGGGCGCTAAGGAGGGACCATTCAGGAAGATACCTTATTGACCCCCTCCAGATGGAGATCCTAGCTTGTAACAGCCTATTTAATAGAGGACTCTGTCTATTTTATGTTATCTTGGTGATCAGGCCAGATGTTTTACTACTATCTACCCAGAGATATCCTAGCACGCATGTCATTCCATTTCTTCTCTTTTCAGTAGGCACTAAGGTCCATTCTGTCCTATTCACCAAGGAGAGAGTACAACATACAAAACCAGACTGCCTTAGGAAGGATCTAAGGCGACCTGTACCACAATTGAGATTTTTCCTTCCCTCAAAGTTAAGTTTATCTTTTGCTTTGGGTTACAACTTTTCTTCCCCTTCAGACCTGCATCCCAGCTGAGACACCTGGGCAACAAAAATTCCTTATGTGAGGAAAAAGCTACAAAAACAACAAAATTTAGGGGAGAGAGAAGTTGTCTCAAGTTCATAGTAAGTTTTGATATGGTCTGGGTACTACTTTTTATGCATAATTCATTCAGAGATGCCATACATTCAGTAAGTCAAATTTTAGAATGCCACCTTTTAAATCCATGTCTTTCCACTTTCAGTACAGTAATAGAGAAGGAACTTTACGATTTCTAAGTATCTGGAAGATGAACATTTTCTAAAAACTTGCCATAAGGATTTCAGTACTAGTTTAATTTATATCTCTGGATGCCTCAAAGACATTTTGTCAGTATTATGCATTAAAGGCCAAACACCATTTATAAATTTCCAAACAAGAAGTATTGCCATTCCCCCACTGCATTTTATAGAAAAGCAAAGCAATTGATTTTGGCCTTACTTCTACAGACTTTGAGAAAATTATCCAAATGTACAACACCAAACTTGTATTTATAAATCACAATGGAAGGAGACTTCCAAGAGAGGTTTCCATTCCAATTGCAACTTTTTACAACCACTCGGTCAGAGACTTCAAGCGCTTTTCGGAAATCATAACATACGCTTGCTTTGTGTATTCTTATTAAGGCATTTGCTCTAGCTGGTGTCAGAGACAGCACGCTGAGCTAAACGGACTTTTGATCTGCCTTAGTATGACAGCTCTCGAGCTGTTTTTTCCCGTTCAACATATCTAAGCATACATGCTTCACCCAATCACAATGGAATTCTGCAGTTTCCATCTGCAGCCAGAGAATTGTGCTACAAAAAAAAACAAAAAACCCTCAGGCAGGAAGATGTCCATGGGTTTATTTGAAGTATAAAACAGAACTAAACTATCGAGTGATCAAGTTTAATTATTAGATTATAATTTTATTCCTAAAAACATTATGAATGTACAAAATCTATCTGCCATTGATTTGTTTCCTTCAAACATTTCAGAGTTATGCCTACCAAATGACTTGTCAGTATTACTTTCTTTGCAAGAAACAAAGAGAACTGCTTACCTCTTTTGAAGAGCCAGGTGCTTTCTGCAAGTTATCTGTCTGAGCTGAAATGCTTTCTGTCACAAAAGCTATATGCTCTGCTTCCAGTAACTTATCAGGATAAATAAAAGGAGAAATGAGAAGTAGACTCCATCTGTTTAAATCATCAAGGAGCTGAAAGAAACAGGAAAGAAAAATAAGTCTATATGGAACATCTGATTTAATAATTCTTTTTTAAATTATCCCCAGCTCAAATTCAAATCATGTCAACCTTCAGGTTGACATGAAGAGTCTCTACAATTTCATGAGGATAACAACTTCCTTACAACTTCCCATGAGGAAAAAAAGGGGAAAGGTCCGAATCATTAAGCAGGAACATGTCAAAAGTAAAATAAAAAGTGACAACCCAAGCTTTCAAGCCAATTCAGACTCCAGCTTTCAGCTTTGCAGTAGGAGTACACAAGTGAGTGGGCCACTGAAGACAACTGTGCCATTGGCACTGTGACCTTTGTGGGCCATTTGCCACTGGACTCCACCATTGGCAACATCCTTCATCCAACCCAATCCTCTTCTCCCATCCACACTGCAGTCCACCCTGCCTCCTCCTTCCTTCTGTCTTCTCCCCCAGCTACACAAACCAATGGCCCCGCTGCCTCAGTTCTGGCTCCTGATGGCTGAAGAGCACCGCCTGCTCCTTGGCAGGGGCTGGGAAAGCAGTCACAAGGCAGCGCCTGCCCGGCCAGTCAGTACAGTGCCTTTACCAGTAGCACTCCAGACGGCATTCAACCTAGTGGGGTAACAATCCTCCAGGAAACATACAGTCCCACAGCCAAATAATAGACACTGTCTCTACACCCATCTGCCAAAAGACCAGTCAGGCTGTGAGCCACAAATGACCAAACATTACAAAAGCACCATACATTACATCGGTCTAATTTTTAGGATACCTAATTTACCTAACTTATCAAGTTTCAGGACTTCTTTTCTAAAGGTAGTTACATAAAGACAGTTATGTTTTGTGGACGTGTACAGCCTGCTAAGAATTAGGACAAATTCCTAACCTAAAAAATGATTTGAAATAAAAGGAGAGGGTACTTCTTAAAGTATTAAATCCTCATGTACTAGCACCTAAATAATTCATTCAGTATGTAACTCTAAACTTAAAGAAATAAATCATTCAAAGTTTGCCCTTAAGGTAGTCTATCCACTTAACAGACCACTGGGCAAGCACTTTTCTTCATTAAATTATAAAAATTGTTCCCTTTCTTGTCCTCATCAAGGAGCAAATAAAGCTCCATAGCTGCCATCACTATACCAAAGAACAACATTAAGAACCTCAAAACTTCTCAATAAATAATCTGTTCCCAAATCAACTTACATCAAATTTTACACAGATATTCCATTGAACTTAATTTTTACCGCCATATTTTAGAAGTGACAAACATTAGAAGAAATAGTTATTTTAGTGCCACTATACCAGAAACACGTTTTGTATGCCTTCAGTAACTTTATGTAGAAACATAAGAAAGAATTGCCTTTGAACATGCTACACGTATACATCACTCCACATGTAAATGGAAACAGTGCAATATTAAGTCTTGCTTGTATAACTAAAACTAAAGGGGATAGATAGACAGGCTAGGCTGCCTGTCTAACCAGCTTTACAGAGCATGGAAGCTGCAAGAGCAAACACTGCTACCTTCCACAGGAAAGTGAACTGAACTGACGAAGCTTTATACTATCTTAGGCATCCCATTTGACTAAAGATCAAACAAAAAAAACTTGATAGGTTACCGTTTATGACCGCTGGTATCTTATCTGAAGGAAGTTACTGATCACAGTCGAGTGGCAGTTACACCTACTTAGAAACTGAAATAGCTCAGCTAGCCTCCTAGAAGCCAAAAAAAGCATGATAGTTAACCTTCCTCTCTTCACAATGTTCATGGATGATGCAGAGAGCTCCACAGCGATGCTGCCCCTGTCATGCTGTTAGGTCAGAGCCCTTACATGTCACACAACCGAGGTGTAGGGTGGCAGGCATCTCGCACAGGGACTCAGAGTTAAATGCAACTAGTAACTTTCAATACGTATTTCTAAAAGACAAAAACATTTTGAATAAGGGCGTTGACTTTATGCCAGACTTCAAGCCAAAATCTGGTTCTCTAGAGGGTTTCCTAACTCCCACAAGCACAAACAAACTGACGAGCTTATAAAGTCAGTCTTCATGAATAACATTACAGACAGAAAAAAAAAAGTGCTTAGTATGCAAGGACTGAGGAGAAGCCGTTTCAGAAATGAGCAGAAGTGGAGCAAAGAACAGCATAAATTAGTTGAAATATGATTTACAAAACGATAATCCAGGGAAATTTACACAGAACCCTTCTAAAGACACGGACAATTATATGGTTTTGTTTTCAAGAGCTTTATCAAAATATGAATTAACAACTGTTTAACTTTCCTGCGAGAGATTCTGTGATCCTGTCACTGTCTCTTTGTGGTATGAAATAATCTGCTCATTAGATAGCAAAAGACTATTTCTGAACCAATTGCATTAGTGTTTGTGATCTTATTTGCACTGCACTGAAAACATCCTCTTTAACCACTGAATTTATGAAAAGCTTTTCTGTTTCTTGAAGAATCGCACCTTAGCCAACAACACATTTCATACATACATTTCAGTAATGCCCATTTACGTGAAATGTATAACAACAGAAATAATTTCCACAAACACATATACATCTAAACATCAGCAAAAATGAGAGATCAAGATGGTTCTTGCTCTCACTTTAGTTCTGGTATTTATTGACAAACTTAGACAAGTCCAACCTTAATTTAAACAAACCAGATGACCTGCAGGGGGAGGGGTGCCAGGGAAGTTCTATTTCTGTACCTGAATGGTTGGAAGCAAGCTTACTTTCAGTTTTACTTTATGAGATGCTGAGGGGAACTTCTTCAGGTACAGTATTTTTCACTGTCATGGTCCACCACAGCCTCACCCCACCCTCCTCTCTCACCGTCCCATTTATATGAAAGTGATTTTCAAGGATCTTTTTCACATCCCACTTTCCTCACTTGAAGCAATGTTTTGTACCAAGAGAAGCATAACCAAAAACTCAATTCAGCCTCCGTCACAATTTCAAGTAAGTTTTAGATCTTGGACATAAATCTTGAATGCAGAAATACAGACGGCATGCGGATATTTTTAGCCTAGAGCCTTATATGTGCTGAAAGTATGTTGCCACTGTGGAGATACTGACGAGTTCTAGCTAAACACTCCTATTGCCACAGCTGTACTTACAAAGCTGCACTTTACAGCTATGCAGTAAAGCGCACTCCTCAGTGTACCACCTTTAAGCAGACAAGCTATGCTAATTAGGATAGCTAACTACAACCATGCTAAGGTTTTCTACCAAGGCAGCTACCCTGGCCTTATCTAAGCGTTACCCTTGACAACTACAGGTGTGACAGGCCCCTACAGCCTGACCAAGCACAACCCTCTCTGCCAAGTCATTGCCTCCCAGGGCTCCTTTCCCATGACAGGCTTATGCTTCACCTCTGAGCCCCTTCGCGTCATGCCACCACCTTGCCACAAAGGAACGGCCTCCACCTGCTTCTCAAACCCCCGCTTACCCCAACAATCAAACTGCGAGTGCAACGGACAGCAGCGGAATTAGGAAAAACATGCGGAACTGAGGAGGACTGTGCATAAAGTTCGCTATTTCATCTCCCGACGAAACCCTA
>VXAA01002484.1:189087-212658 GCA_013399115.1 Anseranas semipalmata
GCCGTAGAAAATACGAAATCGTGCTTGAAACAAGACAGCGAGGAAATAAATAAATAAATAAATAAAACATTTTAAAAAAGCTAGCCTGAAGGATTGTATTTTTGTATCCTATTAATTGTTTACAAAAATCCTGTGTGATGGGCAATGAGGATTAGTGTATATCCTCCTTTCCAAACATCATGACCAATTTCTCAAGGAATCGTTCAGCTCCTGCTCTCCAAAGTCAATGTTGTCCTTCTGAACAACGTTTTTGGGTGACTGCAAGTACTTAGTGGTCTAGCATTGTGGATTATAGGCTCTGCCATGCACACATTACTATCGCAAGGTGGATGCAATTCACAGGACTAGACTCATGTTTCTACCATAGAAATCTGTTTCCTCTCCCATCAGCTGCATTGGGCGAGTCGTCTGAAAGTATACCCAGTAGTAACAGCCAAAGTATTTATTGCTTGTTTCCATGCAGAAACATGAAATGATTCTCGTCTTCCTCAAAAATGACTCTACTTTGCCACCTGACCTTATTTCAGTGTCTGTTGCATCTTACAGGAGCAACATCTCCTCAGTCACAAGCACAGCAAGAATGTCAGATGTCAGATCCCGTACCTGTGATGGGACAGCCACCAGAGGGCAAAGCAGGCATGAACTGATGTGTTTGATTTCACTTGATTCATTTGATTCGATTAGATTCACCAAATGAGAAACATAAAATCACTAAGTGTCCAGTCATTGAACCAGGAGTGAAGAAGAGTGTATTGGGGAATAAAACTGTATGATGTGCATGCGTCATGTGTGCTACAGACACAACCTGCCACTAGAGAGGAAGCAACAGACAACTTACACAAGGTATCTGCTACTCCTCTGCTATGTCTACGTGTGAAAGTTATTAAATAATTCTTATATTTTATATGAAAGGTTCAGTGTGATGACAATATTGAGTTCTGTAAAAAGAACATGTATATCAGTCTGATCCTGGAGGATATTTAGTGGGTAAGTGAAAAGAGGAGGAAAACTGCAAAAAGGCTAGAAGAAAGATAGTGACACCAACATTAAACAGTTGTAGCCGGTTGATATGTAACAATCATTTCCTGAACAGGACATGAAGCTACGTTCTTTTTTATTATTCTGAACTCAAGGCCTTGTATGCACTTGGAAATTTACTAAAACAGGTATTCTAAAAGCACAGTCTCCTAAAAGGATCTCCAGCAACACCACAGTGGTATTGTAGATAAACAAGGAACAAATTGGCCACGCACAGTTTGGCATGGGTATCAATATCAAAAAAACACCACCAGTACTATGAGAGGCATTTTTAGTACTGTGACAGACATTTTTATTTCTTTAAATCTGCACCCACAGCAGAAGCTTATCCAAAATGACAGGAATCTCTGACATAATTTTGATTTCCACAACACATGGCAGAAACAGTTGACAGTTTCAGTAGGAACATCAAATAATTTAAACAATTGTATCCGCCTTGTATTGCTACTATATCCTGTACATATTCTACAGAGAGAGAACAAAGTCTCTAGTGGTCCTAACTTTGCATTACTCTGTTTCTTTATGTGGCTTTATCTCATGCAGGAAGGCAAAACACTTACACAGGCACATCAAAAGAAAGAAAACAAGCAAAATATACAACCTCAAAAGAAAGCTCTTAGCTTTGGAATTCACTTTCTCTGTAACAGTTCAACAGCACATGCATTGCTGACCTTCAGAGCACACTGCAAAACACAACTGTTTATATAACCTTTGCGTGATGAGGAACATACTTTGTTTAATCCTGCAGTATTCAATGACAGCATTGAATGCAGCCAACTATATTTTGTGCCCCCCCCCCCTTTTTTTTTTAAGGTTCCTTTACCCTGGAAAAATTTATGAATATATGAGAAAAGTGAGTCAAAACTTCATGATACAAGGGAATCTAAAGCAGAACACTATATAGGCAAGAACAGCCGCCATTTTAAGACAGTGAAATGTTGGAACATTCTCAATTAGAATAATTTGAAGCCATAAAGTTGCTGTAGGTGTTCAAATTTCTATCACAGTGTAGCTTAGACTTAATCATGACAAGCTCTGACTAAAAGGTTAAGAATTTCATATTGGGAAACATTCTTTCTGTATTATTATGAGGCAAGGCCATTTACGCAGTAGGAAATTTACTAAAATAGGTATTCTAAAATAACTGTCAATCAGTTTCTCCATAAAGGAGGTGGAAGGAAGCCTTGAAAAGAAACAGTGAGTATTATTAGCTCCCAGACTTCCCAGAACACTTACATTTTTGTCAGAGAACAGATTACAGAAAGATGTTGCAAGATGCAGAACAGAAACACACACAGATATGAAATTGTTTAAAGAGAATTAGGTAAACCCTGAATAAAGGGAATAGGCTAAATTTTGAATTTCTGCCTGCAGCCTGGGAGAATCCCCACCCTTAAATGGGACAGAAAGGCCAACTTCAGTGTAGAGGGGTTAAGTCTCCCTAAGCTCTTTAAACAGTCCATGCGGGAAGGCTCCCAGATGACTCAGAACAGGGAGCCAACTCTACCATGTAACCTCAATGTAGAAGGGCCTCTTTTCTTTTTAACTTTAAAATGAGTGTTATGAGACTGACTTTGCTGTGCTTTGTGAATGACTTTGCTTCTTCCTCGTCCCTGTCCCCTAAAAACTTTTCCAACAATTTATTTTCGAGGAGCTTTGCATGCTATTAACAGCTACAAATGTCTATGCTATGTTGTTTTACCCCAGGTATTATTTAAAATTATAAATGCTTTAGAGCTATCCTGTCTCCTGGTCTGTACCAATTCATATTGAACATTGTTTATTCTTGCAAATGCACAAGTGCTTTCATGAGAAAACTGAGTAAAACAGGTTTCCCACAAAGATAAAAACCTTTTCCAATTAACACAAAATAATTATCTTATGGCACATCTCTCTCTTGATACACTATACTTAATTCCCATAAAATCAGAATCAAGCCTATCAAAGTTATTCTCAGGTAGCATGAATAAATACCTCCCTGCTTCTGGGAAAAACAGACAAGCATTTGTTATAGAATCAGTGTTTTCTGATTCTGTGAAGTGTTCTTCACGAAATACAGCACCTCATATTAAAAATTAAGTATATTGCAAAAAGTAAAATAGTTCTTCCTTCCATTACCTAAAGGGGGGCTACAAGAAAGCAGGGGAGGGACTCTTTGTCAGGGAGTGTAGTGATAGGACAAGGAGTAATGGCTTTAAACTAAAAGAGGGGAGATTTAGATTAGATATAAGGAAGAAATCCTTCCCTGTGAGGGTGGTGAGGCGCTGGCACAGGCTGCCCAGAGAAGCTGTGGATGCCCCATCCCTGGAGGTGTTCAAGGCCAGCCTGGATGGGGCTTTGGGCAACCTGGTCTAGTCGGAGGTGTCCCTGCCCATGGCAGGGGGTTGGAACCAGATGGTCTTTAAGGTCCCTTCCAACCCAAACCATTCTATGATTCTGTGGTTCTATCATTCTTAAAGTTAGACAACTATGAATGGAGTAACCACTGTTTTTTTTTTCCTTTTTTTTCTTCTTTTTTCTTTTTTTTTTTTTAGAAACTAGTAATCAAACATTAATACAGCTGCTCATATTTTACTGGAATAATCTATTTTCCACAGATCTATAACCTGAATTTAGCTAATGATTTCCATGGAAATACCAGTTAAAGATGTATGCTTCAATTAATTTATACAACACTGCAATATTAACTTACATTTTTCTACAATGTTACCTGTAGTTACATTAGATTACATTATAACTTCATTAACAAAATTGTATTTTCAATGATTTTATAATAGATTTGATCTTGCGGGGCTTTACCAACAGATTTATTTGATGGTAACTTTCCATCTTCTGGAGAGCTATACTTCAGTAACGTAGGCTTTAATTCTGCACTAATATCCACGCTGGCAGATTCTGTCCAGAGCTGTAAATCAATTATCCTCACATATGGATCTGATTGCAAGATCGGGACCATAGATATCAGTTGTGTAACACACACTTCCTTTTCAACTATCAAGTTAAATTAGATCTAAAGAAAACTAAGCTGATAAAATTACGTGTATTTAAGACTGTAATTCAGCAAGCTATTTAATTATAATTTAGGTTACTTAGGAAGTTTGCCATTTTTTCTTAGGACCCATGCTGCTATTTAAGATACAGTTTGTTATTTGAACATTGTTCACTATATTCTTAATTCCAATAATTTTACTGTTTTTGATACATAAATGTTTAAAGTTATAGAGATTGTGCATATATTTTCTTCTTCGAGATACAGTCTTATTTACTTCGTTACAAATTTGCAAATATTACACAGCATTTAAACATGGAAGGGCTTAGAGTTAGACTGAGAGTCCTTTATTCCATATTGTCAGTGCTTTCCAAAACACCATTTAATGGCTTTGACCTTTGAGTTTAAACTGTGTCTATTTGTCACAGCAAGAATGACTGTTTTAAAGAATGGGGAAAATTAATGTAAAAGTTGGACCTCAACAAATCAAATTCCAGAATATGTTACTTAAGACTACTTCAAGAACATAAGTACTTCCGTAATGCTATTATTTTTAGCAGTCAGGTCGCTAACACAACTATACAACTTTCATCAATGTAGGAAAATCAGGCTTTCAAATCTGACCGAAACTGGGACAAAGGCACACTTGGAAAAAGGGACGTTTAATTTTCAGCAAAAACCCCATGTGCAAAGATACAGAATGTCTTCTAATACAGAGCAATTTCAGAGGAAAATGATGTTTCTCAAGAAAGTATTTCCAGTGGTCTTCTTCTGTGAGTTCTGCCCTATTTGCTGACTGGACTCGTGCTACCTTCTGCTGTATCACAACTTGAAAAAGAGCCATGAAGGCTTACATAGGAGGAACCTGACTCCCACAAAGAATTTTCAGCGTCCTCTCAAAGTCATTGTTTTGGTGGCTTCTTCAGCTCAGTCAGCTTGAAGGGACCTAATTCATACCAAGTAATCAATGGACATTCCATGTTCAGTAAACAAAATTATTTTTCTCTCTCTGGGAAGAAAGTTCATGGTAGAGACTGGTTATATTTGGGAGCTCAATCTGTTCTCTTTGATGTCCACGTGTAAACAGCACCAATGGAAAGAGAATTCAGCATTAGGTTCTTATAATCCTCTTGCATCTCTGCAGTAATTGAGAAATAAAGGAAACAAAGTGAACTGTTGCAATGAACCATAACAATGAAAATCAGATAATGTCACCCACCAGGTAATAAATCGTTCTTGTACAATGTAGTAGGCAACAAGTAACGCTCAGTACAAATGAAAACAGTGGGAAGGAAGCTTGGACTAAGTCTGTTTCTATTCAGTCTTTGTAGGCTTAAAGCATGTATTGCATATTGTGAAATAAAACATTCCTCAAAGCAATGGCATTCATAACCCTTATTCTTTGATAGATGAAGTAATCTTTCTTGGCATGAGCTTTCTTCTCCATCCATCCAATAGCAATCAAATTAAAGGAACATCCCAAAAGCCTTGAGGAAGCCATGAGGCCTATCCTCTCACCTTCACTGATTTTTGGCATCTTTTTCGCTTTTGAAGTTAGAAAATGGAAAAGACTTCAGGCATTGTAAAATTTATTTTATATTTAAAATTCTCTTCAAGTCTCAGTAACACTTTTTTAGGACTGGATGCTGATGAGTATGCCGGAGACATACACAGAATATTTACATTGTATATTTCAGAAAGAACAAATATGGATTTTGTAAAACAGCAACAGAAAGATAAAGGACACATTATTCAATGTGAGTTAACTAAGCTTAATAAAAACTCTGTTCTCTAGAATTGCTCTCACCAGGAGACTGACTACATGAGAACCATATCTTTGAACTATTTGGAGGATTCAAAAGAAAACTCATTAAGGATGTTTCTCTCCTTTTACCTGAGGCCATGTTTGTTTTAGGTAAGTATGCTTTGGGAGTTAAGATAAAGGAGGGGCTGAGAGGCCAAGACAAGCAGGCAGCCTGCCACAGAGACAGCAGGCTTTAGACCATCAAAAACTATGGAGGGTGCAGCTGCAGATTTCTCGCTCCGGGCTACAGTGGATCACATCTGTCATTGCTCCAGAGATGCCCGGCAACACTCGCTTCATCCAAGAGAGCAGCCAGAGAGGTAAGAAAGAGGCAGGTAGAGAACTTTTTTCACCAGCTTTCCTTTCAAAACTTCACCAGAAGTACTATGAACTGAACAAAATGGAACTCCCTTAAAACAGGAATCCAGTCAAAGGAGAGAGATTGTATCTGTCTATAGGCATCACTGAGCATCCCCTTTAAAATAATACTGCCAGCTGTATCATAAGGTGAGCAATAAATGGATTCTGCCAGTAAGAAAAAGAATATGGTCACTTTAAAGATGACTAAGAAGCTCAGACTGTAAGTATCATTTGAATGTAATGATTTTGGCATTGAGTAAACAATGAAAAACAATTTTCAACTTCAGAAATAATGGGCAAAATATGTTCCTGAAAACATTTCACTTGGAACTGATATTTTATTTATTATTCCAATATTTTATCCTTTTCAGTCAACTATTTCAGGATTTACTTGTAAATGGAAGCAAATGAAAATTAAGGTTGCAATAACTGATTTTTTTTTTTAAGTTTATTCACCTTTTATATCCGAAATCACTTTTCCATTTCCCCAAATGTATGTATAAACAGCAGCAGAGAAGGAAACTACCATTGAATATACTATTTAAAATTGTAGTAGCCCTCACGAAAAAATGCGACATGTAGCATCCACGACAGTATATGGTCTCTTAAGCTAATTGGATCTAATTGCACATGTTAATTTAATGCTGAAGCTGTCTAATCAATAAATAACCAGGCACACCATGACTATATATAACCTTTAATTAGACATAGCATCAGAGAGGGAGAGTTACTTTTTAGTTTGTAGCAGTACTGCATAAATAGAAAAGATTTCAGTATTAATTACATTATCATTTGGAGTGCAACACAGTCCCTTCGAGATGTAAAATCTTAAAAGAAAATGATACCTTAGTTAAAAATGTGCAAGCGATTGTCTAGCTAGTTTAATCAGATCATAGATGGAAGATATTAATATTGTTATAGAAATCAGATTTACAAAATCAAAATGTGTCCCTTCCAACTTAGGATATTCTAAGATTCTATGATCAAAATATGCTAAAAAAAATTGTTATTTCAAAAGATGCCAGCAGAATCTAACAAAAGGAATTGTATTGTATGGATATTGCATGGATATTACCACAGAGAATTAACTGTGGGAGTGATATTCTATCTTAATCTTTCAGGAGCCCTGTTTTATGGAGGCCCTGGATGCTCACAGCCAGAGATGGTGAAATGACAGAGAATCAACAAATGGTGAGATTAAATTCTGGAGAAAATAATCCTTACAGAAAACAGGTGCAGAAATGGAACCTCTTTGAACGCAGGAAGTGAGACTTGGTCTTCTACTCATTTTTTTTCCCCCCAATTTAAAAGCATTTTCTTCGGTGTTAAAAAATGTTTTGAATTACAATGCTCTATAGATGATAATGTTTAAGAGCATCTCTAATTTTGTACCAGATATAAAATCATTATCAGCTCTTAAAGAGCTGCAGAAAGCACTGCTTACTAAGACAACCCATGTTTCAACATCAGTTTTTATTTGTTTAATTACAAAAATAAGAATATCCTCAGTTTGAATATTCCGTTCTTAGTCCATACGTGATATTGTGTATGTGGGTAAAAAGAGTTGGAATGAAAATAACTTTAAGATGAAATTTGAGAAACATACCTTCAGGTGCACAATTTTGTAGATTGATTTTTGGGAGGGATGTTGCCATAGCTAAAGCAGCTAAGTAATCAAAAGCAAAATCAATTTGAAAGCTCATACTGACGAATGCATTTGAAAGACCTAGTCATTAGTTTTATTTACTCATTTAGAAATATTTGTTATATCAGAGGATAAAACTAAGAAGAGATTGAAGCACATTCAACATAGGTCCCAATACTGCAGACTTTAAAAAATGTATTGAAATGGTGCTTCAATGCTTAGTTTTAAGCACCTGTGTAAGATTTTGTAGCATCAGATCCACAGTTACATCTTCAACATTTTACCAAAGGCTCGGCAGGTTAAGACAACAACAGCCTGAAGCTGCTCAGATCCTCCTCATCCATACCTTATGGCACTCATATTCTTTCAGCATCACAGATGCCTCTGTAACCTGGGGCCTAATGAGGGCTCAGGGAAGGCTTCAGGAGCTCTTTCATATGTTGTTTTACAGGGTCATGACAATTCAGGAAAGGTGCTTGGATATTTTGTGTGGTGCACAGGTGGAAAGATGTGTTCACTAATGCATAGGTACATCCCACAGCTGTGGGAAACAAGAGGTATCTTCTTCAGCAAGATTATTGAGGTTTCTAGGAGAAGGCCTCCAAAAATGGGTTGAGCGCAATGTTTTTGCTAGTTAGTTGCACCAGATATTTCTATTTTCTACAATACATATATACAAATGCCAATGCTTGATGGATCAGTAGACATTCCAAGCACTGGAGAGAAGCAAATAAGTGTCAATATCCTCTATCTGTGTAATTAAATAAAAGGTTTAAGAATATACTTACAAAAATCTAACCAGAGAAATTGAAAGATGCAGAGCAAAGGACTACAAAACAAAAGTACTGGTAAAAAAAAATTAAAAATAATTGTACTTCTATTGCCAAGATCATGTGTTACAATACACACTATGTTTACCTATACATGATATTTTCCTTATATAAAAAGTAATGCTTTTCCTACTACCTAAATGCAAAGTTTATTTATGTCAGAAGAAAAGCCATGAAAAGTAAAGTTACTATTGCCATATCTACAACATAATACAAATTACCACTGAACATTTTCTGCTGTATACAGACAACCGAATTAAATTTGCAATTAATTGGCTTTATCAGAATTGCTTTTCAGAAGTGCTGTATTGTATTCAGAAAAAATGTATGTATATAATGTGTTTAATCAACACATTATTACATATATAATTTTTAATATATATATATTCCAAACAGAATATAGTAGGAAAAAAATGGTCAATAAAGGTAAAAAGACTATTTTAATTTTAATGTAAATATGAAAGGAAAAATATAGCATATGGTGTTTATTATTTAACATAGATATTATGATCACATTGACAAAGTTCAGCCAGATCAGGAGTCCATTTTACTAGGTACTGTGAAAACAAGTAAGTAAGTCTCCAGATTGAAAACAACAACCTAACAGCCTGAAGACAAAACATTCTGGCTACAAGACAAACAGGCAGGCATGGGAGAAAAGCACCGACATAAAAAGTACAGAGAGAATTCTTTAAGACCCCTTGCTCAATCTGTAGCCCAAGGGCTTTTTGGGGCCAACCAAAATATTCATGTTTAAGCCTACTTCCTCAGAAAGATAGATAAATTGCTCTGACAGTGGCATAAGTCATCTTTTTAGTAGACAGTTTCTAGATTCTGTTCACTAGAAATTCTAGTACAGCAAAGTTAAATCTTACAATTTTATGCAATGTCAAGTTTATAGTAACAGGAGGAGAAAAGAAGTCTTGTTGTTTTAAGATATGGAAGAGAACATATGCCTATAAGACCAAGTGATAGGGCTCAGTGACATTGGAATTTGCTTCCAGGTTTACAATTCTAATAGGATTTGGTAATGTTAACTTTTGCAAATGCTATTTTTTTTAATTGTGACCTTAAGTTGAATTTATTATTTGCTAAATTTCATTTTGATATTTAAAATGGATATTTGCAACCTAGTTAGTTGTATCAAAAAATGCTTGCTATTTTAATCACTGTTTGAATACAAATATCAGATGCCAGCTGTCTCCTGATTTTACTGTTTGGACACTTAACGCACTTGTGATCTTTTTGTGCACTTGTGATTACAATTAAGGTTGCTGACATGAACATTCCAACTCCAACCTACTGGTTAGTGTAGTTAAAGGGGTATTTTATAAAACCTCTGAACCCCCAATCATTTAAACTAATTGAAAATCCTTTTTTCTTCCAATCACTGAACTTCTATTTTGCGATGTTATTAGCTCACCAGTCTCTACAGATATTCCACAAGGTCTTAAGCAGAACGTACAATATGTCTTAGCTTTATGGCAAGTTCAAATGCTTTGTTAAATGCACAACTATGGGCAGCCTGTGGGCACAAATAATCTCTGAAGTACGTTTAGTCTGCAGAAAAAGTGCAGAACACCAAACAAAGCAATATTACTGTAGAACTTTACAGTTACCTGTAGAAGAAAAGAGTGAATTTTTCATTTTTAGCCATTTTAATTTTTTCATTGAATTCATCATTGAATTTTTCATTTTTTTATAATATAATATTATATATTATTCTATATAATAAGTATGTCTCTTTACAGTCAGAACTGGATGGTCAACTAATAAATTTTAGATCAAAAGGAGCCCTGGGGTTTCAACATCCAGTGAGGTGAGTTAAATCCTATTACTTCATATAGGGAAAATAACAATCTCCAAGAAAAGTCATATTTCTTCTACGGAGAAGTATTAGTTTGCCTCTGGAGTGTTTCTTTTTAGTCATGCAGTTTAACTACTCATCAAACTCTGTAGATTTTTGCTGCTCCACAA
This sequence comes from Anseranas semipalmata, assembly GCA_013399115.1. Classification (NCBI taxonomy): domain Eukaryota; kingdom Metazoa; phylum Chordata; class Aves; order Anseriformes; family Anseranatidae; genus Anseranas; species Anseranas semipalmata. The sequence goes on from VXAA01002484.1 coordinate 199,731, forward strand.
AGAAAGATGCCCAGGCTGAACAGAACCTGAAACAATACTCTAATAAGGAAAATTAAAAAAAAAAAAAAGTAATCTTAAAAGAAATAACATTATCCTGCCTGACTTAATCTATATTTGCATTGGTATATATTTGCATATGATACCAAACCTACAAAGCCCAAATAATTTAAATGAGCAGATAATAATGCATTGTGACTTGTTACAGATCTGTGTCTTGAGGTTGCTTAGATTTGCTCTTGAATAAAAGTTGAACTCCAGGTAAAGCTTTTGCTATGCTTGGAGGATTTATAAGGGCTTCCACCCCCACCTAGATTCTTTAAGGCTGATGATGTAGAAACTCCCAATGTGGACTTCCACTTAGAAGAGGAAAATTAATGGAATATCCCTCTTCTTTACAAGCACCCGTTTTCACAAAAGTTGTAGAAGTTTACATTGTAAAAGTAATAAATTGTAAAATTATAAAATTGTTAAATTGTAAATTGTAAAAAAAAATGTAAATCTGTCAAGTTAATTGAAAACTGGCCAAAGTGGAACCAAGAGGAAAAGATGTGTATACATATGCACACAAAACCACATGCATATGTATATAGACCACATAAATTTTGCTTTAGTGGGAAAACAGGTGAAAATATGAAATGTAAATTAACACAAAATATTTAAGATTTCAATACAAAACAATATGAATTTTGAAATAAATCTCTCTCAGTGCCTACTTCGTCCTCCACGTGGAGACACTAAAAACACTAAGATCAACCTGTGTGCAAGAGGCAACCCACCCCAATCTTAATCTGGTGTCTTAATCTTAATTCCAGAATCCCAGAACATTCCTCAAACTTCCTGCAGTCACACGGGATACTTCCATTCTGTACTGTGCTAAAAACAAAACAAAACAAAAAATATCAAGCATACCTCATTGCCCTGGCAACACTTTGTCAGGGAGGGACCTTAAATAAATACAATACACGATATGGCCATAGCAACTGAGAAAACTTGAAGTTAACAGTACCTTTTAGACAGTAATTTATATTTTAAAAGACAAGGAATCCCAGGATTTTTCTTCCTTCAAAGATAAAAATAGATTTTAGTAGTCAAGTTAGGTTAGCTGGGAAAGTGTCTCATGGTTTTACTTTTTCTCCTAAAATGTTTTCTTATCAGACTTTATTTGCCCAAGTCCAAATGCCAAAAGTTTCTTAATAACATCGGAGAAAAGGTTCTGGCTAGTTTTCCAGTACAAGCTACAATTCACTTCTACAATGATGACACTGACTCTGAAGAAGACGAAGAAGAAACCAGTTCAGCCTAATAATGAACAGTTGTCAGCCTTCACAAATACAAAATGAAAAAATAAAGAAATCAAGAAATAAAAAAGGGAACTGTCACAAATGTATGGACAAACATCCGACTGAACAAAGAAACACATCAAAGCTCTTCATATGAAGACTATTTATAGCTATCTAACCAAGAAGAATGAGTCAATGAAACTGGAAACTCCTTTTGTGGAAAGAGGAAATCCTTTTGTGTTTTGAGAGACTTTTAAATAAAACCCTGAAATTTAACAAAAAGATTATAATGTTTTGAATAGAGTTGGTTTAAGCAACACTTGGATTAAGAATGTGACAAGCACTGTATTTAGTTATTCACTATTCTTTTACATTGCAGTCCTGATAAAATCAAAATAAGACTGATTATGAAGCAAAATAATGTAATATACAGCCCCAAAATAACCTGAAGGCTTTGAAACACAATGTTTGTAAGAACTTAAGTAAGGAATGATTTCAAATGCAAAACTATTGCTTATTAGCTCTGTGGGAGCACATTTGTTTTGATATGAATACTGTACGCCAGTTTAACCTTATCAATTTCAACAGAGATTCCAATATTACTTCCTGTCAAGACAAGTGTACAAACTAAAAAGTGGATCTATTAATTAAATTTACACAAGAAGACAGCATCTTATTATATACAGAATTACAAGAACTAGTTGAATTTGTAAATCCTGGTATGGCAAATGAAAATTCATCTTTTTACATTTCACTCATTCATCATCTCCATATCTTCACTTCCCAACTTATGGAACTAACATACAGACATTTTAATGATCTTTCACTTCTCTCACTAGATATTGTAAAATTATATATGCTCCAGCTTCATCATTATCCACTATGAAGCACATTTAAATAGAAGAGCATCCAAGATCACTTAATAGGTCAGCAATAATGACATATTTCCTATACTAGTCAAATTATTGTACATTAAGCCTCAACTTCTTCTTTGGCAGAAGCTCTAGTCTCAGTTGAGTTCACTCCCAACACCTGGTGTTTCCGCCCTCACCTTCTGAGTCCTGAGTAGTGCTTCTTCACACCTTTTAAAACACCTCTGTGTGCATCTGTGCTGTTACTTTTCTCTCGCGCAAACCAACCCGATTATTGTTGAACTGCTCAAGTCTCCATTGAGGGTTACTAGAATCTGGAGGGATGAGTTGAGGGAACCATCTGTATCCCCTGTGAAAATAGATCAGTAGCTTGGTAGTTATCCCCCAACCTCCACAGAGAGCAGGGCTCCCTAGCAAACACATTACACCAAAGAGCCATTTGCCTTACACAGGCAACGTCACCACGTAAGGATCTATTATGTAAAACAAAAACAAACAAAAACATTCTGTAGGTTCTTCCATGCTGATCCTTACCTTTCTGTCAAGGCCATGCTGCCTGTTACTTCCTGCTTTCTGCCTTCTGTCTGCCCTGAAGAAGACCAGCAGTGGGCTATGTTTGCACTTTAGAAAAGCATCAGATGAGATCAGTGCATGCTTCCAGGCTCAGATGTCCAGCAAGAGCAAATGTTAAAATTGTTGCAGGATAGGAATGAGCAACTAGTATCTGTAGGGCCCAAAGACATAAATGGAGGCCAGCCTCAGTTGCAACCGAGAATGATCCGCCTGCATTAAGAAGAGGTTTTGAGCCAGAGGGATTTGCATCAACAGGTGGGACTATGTGTTGCTGGTCATCCACACTGAGGTTATCATGTTTTCAGACAGACAGAGGTTTTTGAAGATATATAGAAGTTAATACCCTGTCCTCAGCATCAGCCTATCATCTTCCAGGCACTCACTCTGTTTGTGTGGAGCTCTGCCACCCTGTCCTGTACTCTCACCAGCTGGTGGCCAACCAGTCTGGAGTGGGCAGGGGCCTCACTGAGGCCTGTAAAAAAAGCATCCCGGACAAGCACCAGAAGCATGCCAGAACACCTTCAAGCTCTAAGATGATTTTTGGTTGGTGAAGTCTACTGAAGATTTGGAGAAAATGGAAGCATTGGTTTCAGTGTACTATTCTTCAGGAATGTTGACAAAGAACCTTTGGTCAGTAGAAGTTGTTTCAGATGGGATAGCTAGTAAAACAACACAGGAGAACAGATACAGCATAGACAGTGGCTATACATACTAACAGAACTACCATGTCAATACTGGATGAGGCATCTTATTCCAAGTTACCTGTAACACATCCAGGCAGAATCTGAACATTTTGAACTCATCCAGAATTTCCAGACCTACAGTGAACGAAGTGGAACAGTAGCTTCATTAAAAATATTCCCAGGCAGAAGAAAAGAATTCTAGACAAATGCTAGATGTTTGGAAGTCCCAGACAAGTGGTCACTGAATAAATACAGATCAGCTACTCATAATGTGTGCCATAAGCCTGCTGTATTCTAGACATTGATGTTCACATTTGAAATAAACGCAATGAAGTCCGGGGCTGGGGGGGGCGGGGGGGATAACAAGAATATAGACTATGCAAACAACAAAACAGATCACAACTTTTCAGCCTGAGAGACATGACTACCTAAGTGTAGTCTTGAACATCTGAGAGGCTTGCAGATAGTGGGGAATGACTGAACATCAAATGAAAATGGCAAGCAGTGGGTTTAAAGCAAAATGAGTACTTCACCCAACTTGTGATTATGCTGTGATGTTGTGGAAACTAAGTATTTACCTACTTAGGAAAAGTAAATGAAAGATTCTCATAAGAAAAATATAAAGATCCTTCTCAGAAGTTTCCCGATTCACATTATTGCAGGCTGAGGAATTATTCTGGGGAATTACTAGCTGCTTGCCCTAATCTTTGCTCTTACATGAGCATGCACTAGTAGTCAGTGTTGGAGAGAACACGTTAGCTAAATTTATCTTTGGTCTTGCATAAAACATGTTCTTAAATGGGCTACATCCTGGATACATCAGATGTAGTTTTAATGACATGAGAAGGAGCTGTTGCAAATAGAGAGCTTCAGAGAAATATGTTCTTTAGGAGACTAGAACAAACCTTATTATTAGGAAAATGCAACTGCATAATGGATACTAGTCCTACCAAAGGCTGTTAGAAATGTCAAAATAAATCACCTTATACGTCTGCTGAGGTCTGACAACACAGTATTCAGCATAAACTGATTCCAGTTTCTCAGTTGATACCACCCTGGCTATATGCCATTTGCTTTCCCCTTTATCATCAAATTCCATTTTCAAATTAAGGTAATATTACTGTATTATTTTCCTGATTAGTATTATTTAACTACAGTTATTAGAAGAAGCTAAAACTATATTACCCTTTTCCCATCACGCCAGCAATTTTTTTTTGTGTCAAATAAATGACCATCTCTTCATGTTACAATGCCAATATAAACTTATTTGCACTCAAATAAAATGTGCATTATGATCCCTTACCAGTTTGTTAAGAATTAAATAAAGACTAAAAGTGAACTACCCATAGCATCTCTGTTGCTCAGCTACAGTTAATTTTCAGTTCTGGTTTGTTACTTCATCTGCAATTTGACCTTGCGAAGTTTTCAGTGACCTTAGAATCATCCATCACTTCCAGGAAAAAGATAACAAAGCATCCCCAAATAATGAGTTTATCATGAGTTTGCTACTTCAAAGACAAAGCTAGAAATGTACCATTTTACAGATTAAATTGTTGGCTCGGGATCTCTGTTTCAGAGAACTTCCGTTAGTAGTTCAACAACTGTAACATTTCCAGCAAATGCTAGCTTTCAATTTCCATTGTTTGTCTAAAATTATGAAAGCGACAGATAAGTTAATATCCGACTGGTACTTGAATGCTGGGGAGGTATCTAGACAACGTCTATAATTTTATTTCTATTGTATGTATTCATGTGAAAAGTCAAAATTAAAGTATGTTCACAAAACAGTCTTGAATCCTACTTCCAAGCTCTTTTAAGACAAACTCTTGAAGGATACATAAATCCAGGGGAAGCACATCCATTGGAAGTCATTAAATTTTGTTGTGTTTTTTCTAAACTTTATACAATAATAGTTTTTTTTTTTAATCCAAATTATCATGGGAGCAATTTTTTTTTCCTAAGCTACATTTACACTGAGAGAATAACAACAGTCGCAGGACTAAATTGCCACAACTGAAACAAGGCAATCTTCACAACAGTGGTTTTATGAGCTCAAGACAAAATCCATCCAATTCACGGAAACATCTACCATTTAATTACATACAATCGTGATTTCTAGACTGGATTAATCTATCAGCTGCTTCTAGCAACAGACTCATAATTAAGTGGATGCATCAAATGCTCAGCATACTAACAAAATTTACTTCAACAATCTTTCTGTAAGGAAGCTGGCAGAACAACAAGACTAAACGCTTTCAAGACCTTCTCCTCAGAATACAGTTCATTTCATGAATAGAGGGAGAGATACAAAAAAAAACCCATTCATCTCAGTTGTTTTAGAACTGCCTGGAAATGTAACAGTACACCAGCAACTAGGACATTGCGTTAAATATTTTAGCCACTCAGACTCAAGTGCCAATGTAAAAGGTGCGTTATGGAACAAAATATATTTACACAGAAATCATTAACTATTCTGTTTGTGCATCAGAAATATTTTATCATTTATACCCACAAAAGAAAGTGAAGTCTGTGAAGTCCACAGAGACTGCCTGGTAAAGAAATCAAGTATTCAAAAGTTTTTTTTTTTTATATAGAAATAGAGACTTCAGTGCTGAGCCTTTCATCGTGACTGTAGGTGGGAGCTTCAGCATGAATTTGAAGTATTAGAGAAACACTGCACTGTATGAGGGCAAATATTTCATAGTTTCTTACCACTATTTAAAACTGAATTGCCACAGATACAGCCAAGATGTTGGTTTGTTATGCTCTCCTGGGCCAGAAAGAGGGAGCAGTGGAGACTAGGAAGAAGACTTAAAACTAAACCTCTTTAGGTTACCTTACTGTTACCTCTGATCTCATAGGTAAGTTTTGTCACAGATGGAAAGTTCACTGTTTCTACAGCTACGATCACTTCTCTTCATTATGATCTCTTTTCAGTCTAACTTTGCCTCATTTAACTTATATGATCTTAAGGTTATAAAGAATGACAAAATCTATTAGTATGACCTTACCCCTGTTGTCTTTCCTTGTAATGCTTGCCCTTGGTGGCAGAGCTGGATTGTTAGTGTTTGTACAACTGGAGTACCACAAAGAGATCTACATTATCAAACTAAAACATACATACATTTTCCCTGCTCCTACTTGCAAAAACAAAACAAAACAAAACAAAACAGGGCAGTATACATGCCCCTGATTTGGACAAATTTCTAACTTTACAAAAATATTGTCTGCATCAACAGTATAAATATTTAATATTACAGCTTTCTGATTTATGAGAAAACCTTTGATTGTACTTACTGATATCTGAACTTTTGCCTTTAAAAAGTCTAGAGTAGTAGAATTTGTTGTTACTCACCTTCTAGCCCATTCTCCCATCACAATGGTTATTTTAAAAACCATCAAATCAAGTTGACAGCATTCCATACTATGCTCAGATTTTTAAGATGGCCTGTACAGTTCAGAATGCTTTAGGTAACAGCAAAACTATACCTACATATGGCAAGGAGAAAGACAAATCCATTTTACTACTGCCGAAAGAAGTTTCTTCATTGAGCATTGTTTCCTGCAACATCACTCTCATGCTCACAAAGTGAAGTAAAATTTGAGCTGCCATGTTTCTTTTTGTTTCTTTATTTCAGTCATCCTATCTGTAAGAACAGTAAACACAAACACACAAAAAATTGTGCTAGCTTTTTATAACACTTGCATATTTTATTCCATATGCTTGTACCTTTGAACTTTGTAACTGGGCATTTACCTCTTTTATCACATCTCCCTGCTGATCACAAAGCGAAAAAAATACTTCTCTTAATGACATACTTACAACAAAAATAAAATTATGTGGATACACAGAGAATTTGGCTTTTCAGCTACTTCTTATGCATATGTTAAGTATTTGTGCTAAAGCTTCCAAGCTTACAGCATTCAATACAGTGCAAAGCAATAAAAGACTAAAATTCAAGATACAGTCATAGAAATGATTAAAAAAGGAAGCAATTCCCAAAGTTTGTTTTCCAATACTTCTCAACTTCAACATCATAAGCATCACCCATGTTGTTACTACCCTTCCCTTTGCAGCTAAGATGGAAAGGAGAAAGAGAATCTTTACCATTGTTACACAAATTTGGCAACTATTGTTTCCTTTGGCATTCAACCTTTTTGTTTGAAATAGTGCACCTTTGTTATTTATTACACGTTTACACACACATTTATTCTGATATTATTTGGGGGGAACCTGTCTTACTACATGAAGTGTATACTGAGATGTGTAAAACCCCATCAGCCTCCAATACAAAAACTGAAGGAAAAAAAAACAGAAGTTGCATTAAGAAGTATGGCTCAAGTTTAATCATTTGCTTTTTTCCAACAAGGATAAAGCAGCTGGTCTAACTTGACTGATTACTACTGGTTATGCTTTAAAAAGATGCCATCAGTAAGTCAGAAGGGTGAAAATGGGGGCAAATTTAGGTTTTGCTTTTATTTATTTTTTGCCTCAGTCTGAGAAGAATGGATACCTGATATCCAAAGTCTTTAAACAGGTATCTTCTGTAAAGAAGGGCACTACTAGCAACACATTTCAATCATTTCGGGTTTTCTTTGAATGGCAAAATGCAAGGCAAAAATCTATATAAACCCCTCTAAATAACTACAGCTAATGTGCACTGTTTATTTACAAAAGGCAGAATCCCTCTTGTCTTTGCTGGCAGAGTTGTATTTCTTTTGCTTAATGGCAGCCATAGGCAAGACCATGAAATGATGAATCCCAAGCAAAATAAACATATCCCCCAGCAAAATACTTTTAATAGCACATATACACTGTGTTACCTAATTTTATTTTGATCACAGAGGCAATTCCTGAAGTGTCAATTATTATTTGTAAGTTGAAGAAAAGGTCACTACAGTGCCTTTGAAGGACTGCTACACAGTAGTGACAGAAAAGCAAAGATTGAGTTTCATGTCTGCAAGTTTTAAAACAAATGGCCCCAGTTTGCCTATTCACTTAGGTGCCTCTGTTGGTTTTCCCATAATTGTGAGGTCAGCAGTTAAATGAAATGGCAGATTCATCACTGATACAATCTTTGTCCAAGGTTTACAGTCCTTTAATTTGTGTGCTTTCAGGGCCTGAGGGCATTTTCCAGTAGCTTTTCTTCATCCTGAAGGGATTTGTGTATCCTTAACAGGGGACTAAATTAATCCTTACATTAAATGATAAAAGAAAGGTAGCCTTCACTGGCTGTCAATTTAGAATTAAAAACAAAATTGCTTTCTCAGAAAGCAAAAGGAACATAGAACACAGGCAGAAACTCCACAAGAAAAAAAAAAAAGATTACAGTCAATGCTTCAGTGTTTACAACACTATTAGAGAATTAACAACAGAGTAAATACATCTTCATGTCTGTTGATCATGAAACCTTGCATTCACCCTATAGATGGGTGTTTGAGCATGTAAGTTAGAATTAACTGACGAGCAAAAACAGGGAAGGGGGAAATAATAGCAACTGAGAGCAATCTGAAAAACAAAAGACCATAAAGAAGTCTACAACTGTCAAGCAAATAAACATTTTACTAATTTACAGTCATGAAGATTAGATACAAATACTCATTCTTATGAAATACCCCCAAACAATTATATACCTAAAATATACTATACATGAAACATTTACTTTTTAAGAAATATTTGAACTATTGCCATAATTTACTGTGCTTTGTGTTATAATCCAGACTACAAGAAGGTGGACCTGAAGGTTCCTTGAAGCTAACTTTCAGTATTTTTAAGAAAGGTTGTAAAAATTTTCTGAAACGAGTTTTAAAATGACATTTATTAACCTATCTCCCTTATTTCTGGTAATCTTGGTATTTTAATAAGCCCACTGAGCTGGGGAAGAAAAAAAATAGAACAGATTGTTGAGTAAACAATTGTGTAAAGAAAAGTCAACCACTATATACCTTGACCCAGAAAAAAATATTATAGAACCACAGGAAAGTTACTAACTTTAAGGAAGTAAACATTAACTACATTTTACTAATATTTACATATGAAAACCGTACATTTACAATGTAAACAGTTTAATTCAACTTAACTTATATAAAAAAGCCTCAAGCATTTGACAAATAAAACGTATGTGCTGTCCCCAAACTCAGTGAGAAACAGAATTAAGCTAGGTCCAAATACTTTTAATCTTTTAACTTAGAGGGAAATTACAAGTAGCAACCTACAAGTAATAGAATGCTATTTTAAAATCAAGAAAACAGTTCGATTAATTTATATGGCATAATTCTTATATCAATGCAAGTTATTAACCTGCACGCATAATCAGCTACTTAGCTTGATTAGCTACTTCAGCTAATCACCTAATTCAAACAGGTCTTAATAAGAACTAACTGCTATTGAAGATTCCTTTTTCAGGAAGGAAAAACATTCTATTTACTTCACTGATGGGAACATCCCTCAGTGCTGGAATTGCTTCTTCTTGAAATTTCTTCTGTTGCTGCTTTTTTGCATAGTTATCTACAGGAAACAGTTAAAGAGATTTCACATATTAAAAGACTTTTTTCTTTGAAGAAATGTTACAAAATGCAACACTGTACAAAATCAGCTACTTAGTGCTGAGATATAATGAGATGGTAAATCAGAAACACTGTACAACAACATATATTAACAAATATATATATATTAACATATATTAACAGAGACCCTGAAGAAATCAACTCTGCCCTCCTGCTGGAATCTATGTCTGGGACTTTGCTTGGTTTAAGATGCTGTATGACATTAAACCATAATTACCTAAAGATAAACAGAACAAACAAACCCCACATTAAATAGCTCAGTCTGTAGTGTGAACACTTAAGATTAGGATTCCTGCTGAGAGATGCTGTTCACCCTCCCTTTAACTTGGTTTCTTGTTCCCATCACTACGCAGCACCCATTCCTATAACATAAATGTGTTTACAGGTGCATATTGAACAAAATAACCAATTAGTTCCCTGTGGAAAAAAAAAAAAGACAAAAGTAGCCGTTTTTCAAACAGAGTAGGTCCCCCATCTCGCCTGCCATACAAACTCTTGGGTTGGCACCAAGTGAGAAGGTAACATGAGAGGGACATGCCTGGGTGAGCTTTATATGCCTAAGCCCTGTTCCTCTAATGTTGTCTGTTTTACTAACAGACTACACTTTACTAGTTGGAAAACATGGCCATAAGACAGCAAACAGGCTGTCAGCCTAGCACCTATCTTTTCATTCCACTACTTAGGTATTTCCAAGAACTCCTTTTCTATATTAAAATATTTAAAGGCTTAACATTTGATTTATAATATTTATGCCTACATATATATACATATATATTTACAGAAATTATCAGTTAAATATCAAAATCTCAAAAACAAAACAAAACCAAAAACAAACCAAAAAAACCCACACCAATGAAATTACCTGTAATGGTATGTGTGGAATTAAGTGGAGCTGTACTCATCATGTTTATACCAAAAAGTAATATATAGCCAATTCCTACAGCAACTAGTAGATATACTGGTAAAGCAACTGCCCAGTACCTGAGGAAACAGATTTTAAAATTTACATTTTGTAATAACAAACATCTAATGATGTACCAGTTATAAGGCAGTGATTGTTACTGTACCTAGCACAAACTTGGCAAATAGGAAAAGAAACAACACCTCTGAGTATGGACCCTGGTTTCTCCCAAGAAGGTAACTGAATGCAGAATCACTGTAACTAGTGAGGGTATAAACCATCAAATAGATTCATTAAATAAAATAAAATAAAAAAAAAATCCTTCTGTAAAAGTCTACTGTATTTTCACTGGTAAACTCCCTGAAAACAAAATTTCAAATGTATCATAAAACATTGAAATACTATCTCTTTCATTACAATTTTCATCATAACTACTTATCCATGTGAAATAATGCTTCACAAAGATCACAGTCTTTTATCATCAGGAAAAACTGGATAGAATATAGTGAAACTATTTTTTAAATAGTGGTCTTATTTCCTATCTGAAAATAATTGCACATATCCAAACGTAAGAGTTTGAGGTTGAACTTACTTTTGAGGCCAGTATGTTAGTCCCAATGAGAACAGCCAAGTCTCGGGAACAAATGCCCAGATAAGATACAGCACTGCACAAAAGAATTAAAAAGTCTTAACAGTCCAACTGATACCATTTTAGACCACTTTCTCAAGTCTTAGAGCAATACTTTTGTACTGGGACATACTGAGACAATATTTTGCTTTTACACAATGGAAGCAAAATAGCTCTACCAAAACATTGTAGAATATGCCTCTCAGACAAAGCTTGCCCAATATGGGGAAAACATTTTGCACCTGCTTATACGATATCACTTTTGTATTTGCTTTAACATCTAGTTTCTGATTCCCTATATAGACAGACAAGAGTTTCTTGCACTTGCTTTGAATTGCAGCACAAGAAAAACTCAGCAAAAGGATGCTGAATGAGTCCGATTGATTGAACTTGACTGAAAAGAAAAAAAGCTGGTAGAATTGTAGTACCTGGGTGGAAGAACTGTTGAAAAATAAAATACTGGAAATACTTCCCAACTCTTGGTGAGCTAATAACCATTGTCACACCAATAAAACCAATGCTGAGAAATTTTACTCCCTACTGACAAATCCAGATGAAGGTTTAGCGAAACTTGATGGGAATAGGCTGGTAGCCAAACAGTGACACAAGTTATGGAACTGCAGTGGCTTCCTGTGGGACAAATGGAAGCCAATTTACTTTCCTTTCTACTTACCTCCTAAAGGTGAGAAAGACAGGAGCCTGTTTTATTATTCAACTACAGTACGTCTGCAGAACCATTTCTTGCACTGAAAGTGTTCTCACCCTCTCAACCTTTAGCCCTGTATGGGCATGTAAGCACCTGGCACATCAGCAGCGAAATGCTGGTATAACCCCGATCATTTTCCATCGCTGTTAACCAGATTGCCCTAATTCTTTTTTTTTCAGTATTTGGGTGGGGAAGGTTTTACCACTACTATCTACAGTGGTTACCGAGCAGTGACAACATACGCAGTTCAAGTAAAAGAGTTACTAAAATTAGAATGCAGAGGATTTTTAAAATAATAATTTGACCCCGTGACACTATTAAAGATACTGATAATACCATAAAAGACAGACAAAACATGCCAGAACCACGACAGGCCATGTAACAGCTCACAGGCAGCAGCACTGACTTGGCCCCCCACCACACACCCTTGCAGCAGGCAGCTTAACACCAGCACAACCCTCCCGGGACGCTCTGATCGGAACGACGTTTGTCTCGTGAGCAAAGCACCCCTCTTCAGGGACGTGCTCCGTACCCAGCATACTTACTAAAGCCAAACCAAGAGCCCAAAAACAGAGCAAAGCCGTATATCGCCCTTTCTGGCAGGGGGGCTGGCGAGTTCTCAACCATACCGCCCTCTTCCGTTTAACCTCAGAGCGGGGAGAGAGGGGGAGAGGACAAAACCCAGCGCTGAGAAGCGGTCGGAGGCTCCGCGCCAGGC
>VXAA01002484.1:213133-225548 GCA_013399115.1 Anseranas semipalmata
CACGTCAGTGGTGAGGCGCGGGGCTTCCGGGCTCCGCGGGCGGCGGGGCGGCCGCGGGGAGGCAGGGACGTGAGCCCCGTCGGCGGTTCCGTCAGGCGGGGGCGGCAGGCCTGTCAGGGGCTGGGGAGAGCGCTGGAGTGAGCCCGTTTAACCGGCCTTTAACTTAGTCTCGAGGAAAAACGACGGGGGTATGGGTCATGTAGAAATGACACGTGTCTGCCGTGGAACTCTTGCAAAGTGTAAGATAACGTTGCAGTCGTTTTAAGTCCCGTAAAACACGTGTTATCTGCCTCCTCGCTCTCACCCCTCTATTTCTCTTCATGCTTTTCTTTCAGGATCATGTGCCATGGGTGAGCCTATATCCGAATCCGACTTTGCAGCCTTGGCTTTTTATGCTGGTGGTAAATCTTGCTGCGAATTGGTAAGTAGGTTTGGAATTAGATGGAAAACTTGCAAGCTGTTCCAACGGGATTTAATCCCGGGTCTGATCTATAGAGTAATTACTAATGTTGATGAACTCAAACTGGTACCTTAGCTACTGCCTACTGCTGTCTTGCAAAAGTGCTAAATCTGGTCAGAACACCAAGACTGCGTATCTCTATCAGGCAAGTTTTATGGAATGCTTATACAATTATGTAAAACCAGACAGTGATGTGTAGGTCGCATTAACAGAACTTTACCAATCTCTTGGCCATGTATCCAGGCCATATATATGGGATGACGTACCTTACAGTGTCAGATTCAGTTCCTTTAATCACAAAGCATTTAGAACTGTTCACAACAGTTCATGTAAGTTCAGGACTGCAAATTAACAGCATAGTGCTCACCCATTCTTTGTTTTTCTCATCTTTCATGCTTTTTCCTAGTACTTTGTGCCCAGTAGGGCTTCTGCTTATTTAGTTGTTGCTTTTATTGCGTAAACTGTAGCGTTCTTCTGTTTTAATATTTCCAAGAATGCTTTCCTCGACTCTTATTTTCCACTTCTTGCTTAAAGAATCTTAGGGAAGGAATACAGTGGCAGTTAATCTTCCTGCTGCTTGGAGAGTTCGGTTATGGGTTATTTATCCTAAGTGTTGCTGCTGCCAAATACAAACTAGCTGGCCCACAATTCTTCATTCTATGTAGAAATAAAAAGTACAGGTAAAGTAACTTTCTTATATGTAAAGCTGTGTCTGTACTGGGGCACATTACCAGTAGAGTAATGAGTCTCATTGGAAATTGTTTATATCAATAAAGACTTTTTTTATGCTATGGACAGAATAAAATACTTTTAACAGTTGTGTTAGCATAAGATGCTAGCTACTTCATCCTTTAAAGTGTTATGGGTGCAGTGCTGTGGAAAGAAAGCCCTTGATTCTGTGCAAGTGCTAAATCTTGTTTTTGAAGTCTGCTTTAGTGGGAATACCAGCTTCAGGTAATGTGTCAAGTACAGGGTGTTGGGGATGGGGGTGAGTGAGGGGCGTTTTGTTTTTTTTTTTTTTAATGTTGTAGTAAAATCTGTGCTGTGGAGTGAATGAGACTTTCTCAGTCATCTTTCAAGATGAACTGATTTTGATATACCAGTTAATCTTTTTGCTCTCTGTTTCCTGGTCTGATGAATATGTTCATATTGTAATAACTTATTCTTGAGGGTAAGCCTTGGTTTGACATGTGTTGTAGCTGTTCAGGAACACTACTTTGGATGAGATCATGTGATTGCTTATCATCGCCTTAGGTCAAGTTAGTAAGTCATCATTGCACAGCATGCTAGATTTTCCATGAAATCCACCACTGAGAATAAAGGGCTGTAAAAGAAACTTTATGAAAGGCATGTTTGGTATTTAGTTTGTTTCTATACTTTTCTCCAGTCATATTCAGGGATAGCTGTGTTTCTTTGAAATGATAATACAGCTATACATAAACATGTATATAGTATGCATCAAATGACACACACAGTGTTTGTTAAAATAATAGACTTTGTAAGGATCTGTAAAACAGAACAAAGTAATTTATTCTTCAGCTTGAGAAGCTTGGATGGAGTACTATGTTTTAAACCCATTAAAGTATTGTAGGTACAGTATGCTGCCATGAACTAAATAAAAGTGAATCAACCACTCTGCTTATGTTGGTGTATATTCACTTATTTAAATAGACATGCACTAACTGTCAAAAACTTAATTAAGTTTTTGAAAACTTGTGTTGTCTTCTTGAAAATTTTTCCTTAGATATTCTTGAATATTATTTTGCCATCTATTACCTGATTTTGAATGATTAATTTTTTTAGAAGAATGCTGTCCTAATGTGATTTAATATATTGTTTAAACTATTAGAAAATTTTGCATCCAATCAGTTCTGTTAATCTGCGGGTATGCTTTTTAGTTCATGGTTATGTAGACACATTTAATTTCATAAGAATGCAACTAAACTATTGTGTTAGGTAACTTTCTAGCAAAAATGCTTTGATTGTTTGCTTGCTTTTTGGCTGTGCTAAATGTGAATTATAAAGATTTGATACAAAGGGGTTTGTCATTTGATAGCTCAAAATATTGCAGACCTTAAGTTTCCTTGTTTTCTCCAGAAAGCAGTTGGCAGAATTCCATAAATGGGGGAGAATGGAGAACACTAGTCCTATTTTATTCTTGGTGAAATACGATAGGGAGGGAAAAGCAGGGAGAATTCACCCGTCTCAGATTGGACATGGAAGATAGCGAGATGATGATGGGCATTGATGAGTATTAAAATTTTATAAAAAGCTTCTACTCAGAGTAAATAGGCACATAGAAATCATTTTCCTGTCTAGGTCCATGTTGTCTGCATTAGTATTTTAGTTTAGTAAATAATTACAGTTAATAATAGCTCACTAAATTTTAGTTAATTACTAATTAATTTAGTTGATGTGTCTGCATTAGCATTTTAGTTTGGATCAGAATGCTTTTGAAGCAAATATCTCAGGTGTCCCCATCTTCCATGTTACAGCTTATGTCATGAAGAGGTCTTGGAGTGTGCTCGTGGGATTCATGGGGCGTGAAACTAATCTGTAAGATGCTTGTAGGAGTGTAGGTAGCGTGTATCAACCATGAACGGATGCTCTGTCTATGGGACTAGACTTGAACCGGTGCAAATTAAAACCCCTTGAAGAGCATATAACGTGAAAGTAGACTCCTCAGTACCAAATACTTTGCTTCATAGATTTGTTTCCCTTTGATCATGCTGCTTGTTTATGAAGACGTAACCACAGACCATTTTTTTACTGGTCCCCTGTGTCTGTGATCTGAAAGCAAAAGTATGTGCATTATTTTTTTTTTCCTTGAGAAGGGGAATTGGTGACAGAACTTAAAAA
Source organism: Anseranas semipalmata (assembly GCA_013399115.1). Lineage (NCBI taxonomy): Eukaryota > Metazoa > Chordata > Aves > Anseriformes > Anseranatidae > Anseranas > Anseranas semipalmata. The sequence goes on from VXAA01002484.1 coordinate 216,453, forward strand.
TCACTTCTATTTGTCTCTTCCTCTGAGTTAAAGATTTCATATTGGTTTAATATTTAGAAACTGTTAAGTAATCATTTGTAGCTGGTGTTATACATTTGCAAGATACGCAATGTTAAGAAATAATATGTTTATCTCTAGGGTCATGGAGTGTTTGTACAACGTTCTCCACATAAACCTAAAACAGGTATGTAAACTAAACCAATATTACATAACTTTCTAAAGTACTGTCTGTGCCGTGCTCTGCTGTTACTATTTCACTTTTTTTCTTGATTTTTGTCTGCATAAGTAGAAAATTATTTGGTGTGCTCTGAACAGAAGCATAGTTATATGTATATTTTTTTACACTGGAAGAATTCTCATCTTTTTGTGCTAATGTTAACATGCAGAATACTACTATGCATGCGTGAGAAGAGTGTGAATAGTCAGTAACATTGACATATGTTCAGGCAGTTAATGTTATAAGGATGGAGATTTAAGGTTGATGTTCATTACCCATGTTTTAATTGTAGCTACATCTTAGCAGTATATGTCTAAAGACACATTCAAATTGATCTTTATAACTGCAAAGCTCTTTGCCTGCAGTCCTTATTTTTTTTTGATAGTTGCAGAAAAGCAGATGGCTTTATAATATGCCAGGTTAGTAAAAACTGTATTCACCATAGACATGATAACCCGTAATATGTAGGAAACTCTGGTGTAACCGCCACCTGTGTAAAATGAGTTTTTTCCATATACTCAGACTCTCAGATAATACTCCTCCTGCTCTGAAAGTACTTGATGCCATCTCAATAGTCTAATAAGGAACTTTACCTTTTAAAGACAGTCTCCAAGGGACATGGATTATATTTTCGAAAGAGTCATGCATCACATACATAATGGCCGCTGGAGAAAAAAGAAACCTTCTGTTTTTTCTTTTTTTTATTTTGTTGCACGTTGCTACATGCCATGCTACTCTGACTTTATTGTAGAAATTAATTAAACAGGTACAGCTGGAAGAGGCTCACATTTTACCTTGAAAATAGCACTGCTTTTAGCTGTTAAGCAACTCACAGCCCTAGTTAGGCTCGTTATTAGAAGCAGACTGCATTTATTCATTTATATGTTTGTTAATGTTAATACTATTCAGGACATAGATGATTCCTTGGGCAAGGAATGGAAAGCCTTCCAGCAGGTCTCTTGTTCTTACCTCCATGTAAATTCCTTCTCTTCCTTCAACGTATTAAAACCAAACAACAACAACAAAAAAACAAACCATAAGAAAAGTCAAGCTGCCAGGTATATATAGAGTTTTCAAGTTGTCTTGTTCTGGTTAAATAGTACATAGGAATGCTTTATGGAAATAACTGGTGTTTTTGAATGTTTAGTTGCACTTTGATTACTTGTAATGTCTGAATTGTATAGTCTAGTTCCTAACTATTTTCTTAAAGATGTTGATCCTTGTGAAGTGTGGTGCAGTCAGCCGGTTGACATGTTAAGAGAATATTGCAACGTTATTAAAATACGCATCTTTTGGCCTCTTCTCTTCAACGTTGAAAGTAATTCTTTGGTAGCTGATTGGAGGTAAGTAATCATGTTCTCAAAGTGGTTCATCAGCCTTTGCATTTCTTTTTGTTATCTGTGAAAGATCGGCGTATGCTTTCAGTAAAGATAAAACAATCTGCAGGAATATGTTTACAGTGAGCTAAATACTTAAGGTCAGAAGACATAGTTCTTGAACATATGGCTGAAAATATTGAGTACGGGTCTCTGAAGTTTGGAATCTGAGAGTGTATTTAAGCATTTAAATGGATGCCCTATATTTCAGAAGTACCAAAATCTTTGCATTTCTTTTTATTTCTCCGAAGAGTTTATAGCCATGCTCTAGCTTATGTCTAATCACTGTAACTGTTAGTAAGAAAGACCATGTTTTACAGTGTTATTTTTCTAAATAGTAACTTGTTCTGTTTTTAAGCAGTTCACAAATTTTAGACCGGAATTGGAAGAGACTCTGTGATTTAGAGGTTTTGGAAGACCTTGTTGATTTGATTAAAAAAGTTGTTGTAAGTATTATGTTTTAACTATGTGTACATTTTCAAATATAATAGGTTAATTAATTCTCTATCTTAGGCAGCTTGGGATTGTATCTTGAATGAGACATTTCCTTTTACTGGAGTGAATAAATTGTCTGATAATTGCAGCTTTTATTACAGTCGGGGTAATCCTTAAGTTTTTGCAGAGTGTAATACAGTTGACTGGGGCCCTTGTAAATTGTTGAGTCATATCAGTGAGAAAAGTGTCAGCTTTCCCTGATGAATAAGCTAAACAGATCTTTTTTTCTTGTTTTTTTTTTTCCTTGTTCAACAAATTATATTTAAAATTTAATATTGTTGTTGACTTAAAACAGTGACTATGCAGAGGAGAGAATGATAGAACAAATGTTTTCAGCAGCTGAGGGGAAGATATAAGTTTTTTTATTTAAGTATGACTTTTTTTTAGATTGATTTGCTGGAGTTCTGTGTTCAACCCCAAGCTATGCTTTTCTGTCTGTTATGTGACCTTTCTATGATTAGGTATTCATGTATTGGTCTTGTGGATTCATACGTCCTTATGCTCTTTCTGCTGCTTCCTCCTTTCATGCTGTCTGCGTGCTCTATTTTCACCTTCTTGTACTCCAGGATGTCCCTGCAGTTATTCCACTTTGTCTCATGTGATGGGTTCTTTGTGCTGTTTCTTCCTGTGGTAGCCTCCCATACGATCTTTATTCGAGAGGGTCTGTTTGTGTTCCCATTCCGCTGTTTACCTCTGCTTCCCTCTTCTTACTTCCTCAGCCTTTATCTCCTTATCCATGTAAAAGATGGTATATCCAATAGTAAAATTTATTTGGAGGAGCAGAAGATCTCAGGAGATGAAGTACTGTTGTTTTGGATGTTTTTCATTGGATGTATCAGCTGGTTCTTTGGTATGTAAATAACCGCAGAAGTGGCTAAAGCAGCTGACTTTCCTAACCGGATGTCATAGTATCCATGCATTCTGTATTTCCACTTCAGCATTTATTTATTTCTCAACAAAAGTGGTAGGGGATTGGCTACTGAATACAAGAATATTTCCTGAAACTTTGAAATGGACCAGAGCCACTGCCCAAATGGTACTGCATTCAAGTAGAACAGAAAATGTTATTGAGTTGAACCTGAGCAGATAGAAACTGAAATTAACAGGCCTTAACTTATTTTTCACTTGTCTTTTATCCCTCTCCTAGAATGTTCCACCTTTTATTGGGGGCATACTGAGAATCGGCAGCAGGATAGAAAATGTAAGTTTTTCAAATTTGTTTTTAATTGGAATGCTTTTTTGTGTGTGAATACAAAAAATATTTGTACAGATATGTACAATTTTTTATTTGTACATATTCTGGAGGTAGTCCACATGTCCTGTCTCTGGTGCATTTTGTTTGTCCTCTCTGTGTTGGTGTTAGTGTGTTACATTAAAGATCTTGGAATGGGTGAAAGGCAAACACACTTTACATATAAAGACAAAATATTATTGACAGTATAACTGAAATCTTCCAGAATGAATTATTACAGATGAAGAAGGAAAACGAAAAAAGAAATACTACTGAATGGAAGAACTCACTAGGAATTGTGATACACACACTTCCTAGTCTCTGACCCTATTTGTGGTGTTATGCTTAGCTTTTACTGCTCCTTGGGGTCCTAAAGCCAATGGCTTTCAGTCTGGTGTTTGGGGGGGGGTAAAGGTGTCACTACCTGGAGTCTTTGCTGTAAGGAGTGCTGTTGATGTTTTTTTTCTTCCAAATTCTAGGATCCACTTGGGTTTGGTTTTTGTTTGGTAATGCACTTTTACACCTTGCTTGTTATTTTCATTAGTGTACAGGTACAAAGTTACATCTGATTTTATTATATATATTGTGTTTTATGTATGCTAAACTTTCTGCCCCAGTTTTGTCCAGCTCCATGTTTTTTTTTGTTTGTTTGTTTGTTTGTTTTGTGTTTTTTATAATGACCATTGGCCAGTTGCTTATGGCCACTGGGTCTTCAGTGTCAGCTTGTGACCCGTCTCATACTACCCCATGCCTGTACTCTAAACGATTTTGTGTCTCCGATTTTCAAGGCCTTCGTTCTATCACATTTGGCTTGCATTCTCAGTACTGCAGCATTATGTTAGTCATAGCAGTAACAAGTAACTGCTTGTTACTGTTGTCTGTATTAAAAACTATTGTACTGTACAAAAGCAAACCAAATTAAGCATAGCAACCTAGTCAGAAGAAAAATTGCTGTTACAGTTAAACCAAGTTGAAACAAGAGCTCTGAGCAGGTCAAGAGAAGTTGCAGGACAAGTTGTAAACCCCAACAGGTTGCAGTCCTGTGGCCTGGTACTAGCAACAGCATTGATGTCTGATGGGGCTGCAGGGCTACAAATAGGACTGTGCTTGATCACTGAAATGATGCAAACCTTTAAAAATGCTCTTCTTTGGAGACAGGTTGAGAATCTTCTAAGAGATTCTCAAGTAGACGTAATGACTCAGTCTGAAGGACTGCGAATGGCTGACTGAGGAAGTGGTATGGGAACCTGCTGATCTGTCTTCACTGTCAAATTCAATGTTTGGTAGAACTATACTTGTTACGTTTTTCCGTTCGTAAACTTCATTCTGTGAACATTCTTAGTTTCCCTATGTTTATCATTTTTATTCTTCACTTCCTAGTTTCTGCTGTGCTCTATAGTTTAAGTGCAAAAGTGAAAAAAGCATTTAATTTTGAAGACTATATCATAGCTGATAGTAGCAATAGGAAAAGCAGAATAGGTACAACTGTAAGTTACTGCTGGATAACCCAGTTCTTGCATTTTTAGTGATATTTTTCTTAGTCGTGTGGGTTTTTAAATTATTTTTAAAAATCTGCAGATACAGATAATGTGAGAGTATCCCAGGCAACAGACATTCTTCACTAAATCCCTTTCCTTCAAATAAAGTTCTGTAGCTAAAACAGTTAAACTATTTTGAGTAGAAGGAAAGTCATGATTTGTGGAATTAAGTCTTAGCCCTGCCGGCATATCTAACGGCCTGGCGAATGTTGTTTCTTTAATCAGGCTTGTCACTTCACGCTGAAGCAATTTTGTGTGCGATCATCAAAAAAAAGTTTGTAAATCAAATTTTGTAATTTGAGTGGCTCCCCTCTCCTGTTGAAAATGTCTATCTTCATTTATTTGAATATACTTTATTATGCTGTGTTTGAGTTACCCAGATACTTATATTTGTGAGCTATTGCCTGTTTGAAAGGCTAATGAATTCGGAACAAGTGCATCATGTAAGTGCTACGATAGTACTGTTTGTTATATTTACATGGAATACTTCCACTATTGCCACTGAATTAGTGGCTTGTGTGGTGGGTTGTTTTTTTTATAGGACTTTGCTTTGTATAGACTTAGAGTTAATATTTTTTTTGTTTTCCCTTTTCTTCAATTGAACTAGGGTGTCTTCGATGTTGGGGATGCACTCGATTGGGTCAGATATACAGGTGATGTTGGTATTCTGCAGAAGCTGGAAAAACTTGGCGATTTTGGTTGGATCTATCTTGAAATTTTCTTTGCCGAATGTAAGTATGAACACTTCTGAAGAAACAATCATGTGGAAAGTTACCTATGTTACATTTGTGGTAATGTTTGTATATTTTTCATCAGCCTGGAAGTGACTGGAAAATAGTGTTGTTACTGTGTTGTTTTTTTGTTTATTTAAACAGTCAATTCTTTCTTGAGTTTCTCTGTGTGGGTCATACTCACAGTGCACATGCTGTTGCTGAACAGGTGTTCAGAATGTTTTTTGACTGTGTCCCTTATGAACGATATGTGTGCCTATATTCTCTCAACCTGTGAAAGGTGTCTGAAATATTAATTGGGTCTTACTGTTAAACATTTGGCAGAGGGTTTTGTCAAAATATCAACTGAGATGTTGGGCAGCCATATTTCAAAAATTAGCTTACCTAGCTCATTGGAGTTACCATAGGCTATTCACTAGCAGGAAAACTTCTGCTGAAATGACAAAAGGCTTCCAGGCTCACTGTTTTTGATGTCTGTTGAATGGCTTGTGTTCTGCTCTTACTTTTTGCACGTACACATTCTAACTCAACTATTGCAGTAAATAACCGAGTGGTAGGAATCGGACTGGCACGTAAGGAGAAGAATCTTTTTATAGTTAAGTACCAAAGCACAAATTCTTTAAAATAGAAATCTTTACAGATCTTTAAAATGCAAATCCTTTAAAATAAAACCAGATTTCACTTGATTGCTTGAAAAAAGGCAAATGAGTAAAGGTTTTACTGCCTGTGACCAGTTTTTTGGGCTTACTTGGTAATGAATGATTCCTTTGTTTTGAACATTTCTGTCATGTGGTTTGTTTCTGTTATTTATTTGGTATGTCAAATTTTGCTTCCAGCCATAAAATGAAGCACAATTCGTAGCTGAAGATAAACTCTACTTCTTGTCTTTGGTTACTTCTTCACCCATTACATTTTTCTGAATTTTGTCTACAGGCAAACGTTATATCACTAAAGTTGCTTTGGAAGATTGTAATTTAGTTGAAGAATTTAGAGCTGTGACTTGTGAAAACTGTAAGAAGGTAGGAGAATATATTGGAATGTTTGTAATTTTCATTTGTTGTTTTTTTCTATTTTGATTAAAAAAATCATTAAAAAGGCCAAATGAACAAAGATGCAGGTTTAAAAAGCTTGAGTGAGTAATTGTCCACACATAAATAGTTTCCTTGAGAGATCCAGACAGATCAGTCGTTTATGTTGCCACTGTACATTGGATAGTGTTGTTCCATCCCCCCCCCAAAAAAAAAGTAAGGAAATGCAGTTAGTGATGATACAAGATTGTTTGACTTGGTCCTTTTAACACAGAAATAAGAAGCTCTCTAATTCTTTGCCCTGTCTTTCTTTAGCGTAGATGACTTTTTTGTTGATGTCTGGCTAATTCCTATGTCCTCCTTGCTGAAATCCCGTTGTTCAGGAGCTATGTTGAAAAGCGCCAAGTATGGAACTGGTTGAGCTGTGCTGTGCTCAGTCTAATTTGCTATGTGACATGTACTTGCTTTTGATAATAACTGTGTTAGGGAGACCAAGGGAGCTTCTGAGTTAGTCCTACTTTATAATTGGTGTCCATTGTATTCTTATCTGCACAACATTTTTATTCGTAAGCTTTAAATCTTATTACATTACAACAAATTAAATGTATTATAGTTAGTAGTGAATACGTAACATTTGTTTTTTTACAAGCATAAAAAATCAGCAGCCTCTTGCCAGATGTTTTCTTTACTTCACATTGCAACAGAGTTTAATTACAGTGGTTTCTGAATTGTTTTTTCTTGATTTCACAGAACAGTGAATCTATGAAACAGAAAGGAAATGAGGAGTTTTCCCGAGGAAACTTTGATTGCGCTATATTGTCATATACTAAAGCCATAGAGTTTTGGTAAGAACCGAACTGGTTAACTAGATTGTGTTATGTCATATGTATTCAACTTACTCAGATTTATCCTGATCTTGTATAGGTTTGCATGAGCCACTCTAGAGGCCAAATGATACATAATTAAAAAAAAAAAAATCTGCGTAACGCATTTTTTGTTATATTTTATTTCTTTTTATTAGTGGTTGTTTGTACTTTTTCTTCCTCAGAGGTTCTATTAGACTTAAAGCTCATCTAAGATGACTAATAGTAAGTAGAGTAAACCTGAAAGGAAATAAGCTATTTGATGTGAGTAGCTACTCTTGATATCATCCCTGCTAAATACTATTCCAGCAGAACTGCATGACCAATCATTGCAAATATTTATCTCAGAAATGTTGCAGAACTAGTGAGCAAGAACAAATTCTGATTTTTAAATATCTGCTCTCAGCATATAGGTACAATGGGCTTAATTTCCTCTTGTAAATTTTGTTTCATTTCTCCCCCAAAGTCATTTGCTGAAAGGCTTTGGAGAATTACTTGGGCTTTCTAAAGGGACGCGGAGACAGGTTAAAGTAGAATTTGTTTTGTGTACATATGGAACATTTGCCCCCTTCCTGTGGTTTACGTGTAATGTGAACTAGTGAAAGCATGTTGGTTTGGTGTAATTGCTACTTGTGTTGTAGTTGGGCAAGTGCTGCTTTTAAAAGCTGGGGTATCTGTGGAATATGGTGAAGCTCACTGAAGTCTCACCTTTAATTAAAATTTGATTGTTCTAATTTATTTTTTATTTTGAAGTCTGTAGCTTTATAGTCGTGCATTTGACAAGATGAAAATCTGAAGCAAGACATCAGCAAAATGTTATGTCACATAATAGGATACATTTCAATCCCAAATTGAAGCTGATTTCAACCTCCCTGAAAAGTTGGTTAAGCTGGCTTCAATCAAGTGGCTGTGTCTGTGATGATGGAGCAGGCTGAGAAGCCTTTGCTCATTGTAGTTGATGAGAGCGAGGGAGGAACAGAATTCAGTGAAAGAGCAAAGGAAGTCCCGTGGGTTCAAGGTGCTGTTGAGCAGAGCTGTTGTAACAGCTATCACAAATTGATCTTTGTCGTTAAGACGCTGTTGGAAGGTGAAGGATAGCTCAGTCTTGATGTCTTGGAGCTGGGGAATCCTTCAGCTGCCCTGTGCACTCTTTTCTTTCTCCTTCTCCCAGTCTGAGCTCACTTTGATTGGCTTCATCATCACACTCGTTCCCTATCTAGCTGCATCCTTTTCGGCTTCATTTCAAGTGGTTGCTGGATTACATGTCCAGGTTCCCCCCCTCACTCTCCAGTAGGTACTTTGGGGGGAGTGCTTTAGTTCTTTAGAACTGCTGCTTGGTCTGCCCAGTCAGACAGGGGGTTATGAAACAGATTTGTAGAACCAGCAATCCAGAACTGTTCATACAATTTTTGGTTTAATTGGAAGTTAGCAATTGCAGACCAAAACAAAACGAGATGTATATGACAGTCAAGCTAGCTTTTCCATGATTCATGTCATGTGCTTTTTTTTTTTCCCAAGCAAAGCTGAGGTTGGAGGAAGCAAGCTAGTAAATTGGGGAAGGAATTTAAAGCTTTCCTTTTTTTTTTTTTTTTTTTTTTTTTTTTAAAAAAAGGCGAC
>VXAA01002484.1:225575-245934 GCA_013399115.1 Anseranas semipalmata
TTTTTTTTTTTTTTTTTTTTTAAAAAAAGTGGCTAAGAGAGTGATTTGAATTGGTTATAAATTGCATTAGTGGACCCAGATCTTACAAATTACTACATAATTAAAACTAATAATCTTAATGACTTATAAATCATTGGGACTATTAAAGGAAGCTTGTATATAATTGTTTATAGTGTTTGTGCTAGAGCATTTGCAGACAATTATTGTGTAAACTTTTTTTCCTTAAGATTTCCACAGGTAATATGCATTACTAACTTTTTCACAGACATATATATATGTGTGTGTGTGTGTGTGTGTGTGAAATATATACATATGTGTATATGGTATACACACACAAGTATATATATATGGTTTTTGTTTTGTTTTTTTTTTAGTCCTGCAAACCATCTTCTGTATGGAAACCGAGCTCTTTGCTTAATTCTCACAAGGCAGTACAAGTAAGTAACTCCTTGTTTATAATCTGAAATGTTGTGATCTCCTATAAGTGCAAATTGGCAGTATACTTAAGAAAAAAGTATTTAAAAAGCTAAAGTGTATAGTAATTGTGATGTTACTACCTCAGGAAACTGATATTAAGAGAAATGAATAATATTAGCTGTATCTACTGGCAGTATGTAATGGCATTTAAAATTTGGAGCGGGTGTGAGGTTATACAACTGGAAAAAAAACTCAGTACCGGTGAGTATTGTGATTTTATTAAACCTTTTGAAGAAGAGATCAGTGTGTTTCTGGGAGTTATTCTTCCTTAAGCCAGTTGTTAAGCTAAAAATCTTGTTAATGAGCAAGGTGGATGTATGCTTTTTATGTAAAGTCCAGATTTTATTGTTAGTATAATTGAAGTCTTAAAGATCTGACTATTACTAGTCCAGATCTAATTGTCGCAAGAAAAAGAAATAACAATGGAATTAAAAATTGACATCCACACAATTCACAGTTTCTGCCCATTTTCTTGGTGTTATGCTCACCCCTCTGCTGCTCTTCTGGGTGCTAAAGTTGGCAGTTTCATTCCTGTAGCAGTGGGGTTAGAAAGCTATCAGCGTGCGGAGTCTTTCCTCTGGGAGGAATACCATGGTCATGATGATTTATTTATTCTTCATCACTCTAGGCTCCACTTGGGGTCGCTTTTGTGTTTTCTGGCATGCTATTACACTTCTGCTCTCTTTGCTGGTGTGCAGCTCCACGTTACATCTGGGTTTCACTATAGATGGTTCTTTTTATGAGTATTAGATTATTTTTGTTACTCTTAAAGTCCTATTTCTCCAGATCTGGCATGTCTTTAACTGACCATTGCTGAGTTGTTTATTGCCGTGGGGTCTCCGGTGCCAAGCCTGTGCCCCATTTCTTGTCATCTCATCCCTGTACTCCTTTATGCTGCTTCCTGCATCTCTTCTTTTTAAGGCCTCTGCTGTCATATCAGGCTTGTATTTCTTTACAGAGCATCATCATTTTGGAGTCATAAATACCTTATTTTATATAGATAGCAATAAGAAGCAGTTATACTACCTAAATCTATGGTTATACCACTCAGATGAACAAAAGTAGAACAATCTAGTCACAGACACCTGGTGAATTAAAGAAATGCTGTCATAGCTTAACCAAGTAAAAGAAAGCTGCAGGAAGATCAAGCTGCAGTTCATGCAGAGCAAGACTGAGAAGCCTCGGTCCTGAGGCTTTATAAATTCGGTACAGAGCTTGTGGCCTGTTATTGGCAGTGGCAATACTGTTGTACAGGCCTATGCAGTTGCATAGTGTTCTGCAGATACCTGCTAGTGCTGGACAGTTTGTGGCTTTACCTGAGGTGCGTGTCTTCCTCCCATCTTTACAGCATTGGGAGAGGCAGTGTTCATATTCCCTACCTGGCTCTGATATGGAGCAGGACCTTTTACTGCAGCTTGGCCTTATCTCTAGCCTCATGTCATCATGCTTTGACAGTGCTCAGGGGCAACTTTCCTAGCACTGTACCAGGCTTTCATCATCTCCTGGTATCTTGATGTTCTGTACTCCACTATCTTTCTTTTACTCAAGTTTGTTTTCCTTGTTTGCTTCCTTTGTGGTATGAATATGGTGCAGCTTCTCCCATTCTAATCACTAGCTCTGTTTCTTTTATTATTACCGTTATTTTCGATGTATTGCCCATTTTCTAAATTCTGCTATTACTACATGGTGTTTCTCTAATTATTTTTCAGATTTTTTTGTTTCTAGCTTGTTTTCATTTCACTGAATTATTTCTTCCTGAAATCTCTGGAGAATTCTGTTGTGTAAAACATGCTCGTTGCCTTGCAGTTATTGGCTGTAAAATCTTGTTTTCCTAGGTCTTCTTAATTACTTCAGCATTTCACTTCAGAGACATCCTTTTCAATTCCTGCTGCAGCTTTCTGTGAAGTGTTCATAAGCCATCCGCTTTGTTTCTGCTTCATCTGAATGAAGTAGTCGAAATGTTGGTAAATGCTAACATAGCAACAGGTGTACTGGTAGTGAAACCAGTATTGCTGCTAGCAGCGCTCAGATCTAAACAAGAGATAGTTAGGATAAACATTATGGATATCTACGAGATTATTGCCAGGTGAATGGATAGTTTGAAAACTAAGGTAGATACCATAGAGATCAATGTAATCAGTAAAATATCTAAGTAACTGAAAAAGGTAAATAGAGATGAGTAAAGGGACCAATCAGATTAATAAAGGGGCTGTGATTATAGAAGATGGAATATACGTTTATCCAATGAATATGAAGATAACTGATGATTATGGGTGTATTATGCAAATGTATGTTTCTGAATTGTATAAATATTTGTTGGGTGAGCAAATCGAACGAAGTTAGATTTGGGCAGGTATGCCCCTAACTTCCGGCGCCTAATAAAAGCACCTTCATATAATCATTCCGTGGTTATGTGCCTCAGCGAATGCTAACAATACTGATCAGTTTCAATCATCTTCTACCTTGATTGTTCTCAGCTATGTCTCTTCACTCCAGCTAATTTCTCTGCCCAATTTCTTGTGGAAACTCCTGCTTTTTGTTTTCTGTGGATTTGGTTAGGGTCTTCAGCCCATGGCCTTGCCCTAGATCTTCTTATATGGGCTGTGTCTATCTCAATTTGCTATTTCAGGCTTTTCTTTGGAATCCAGCTTTCATTACCACAGAACATTTTCCTCCTTCAGATCATTCTGTACAAGGTTTCTTGCTATAATGGTTGCAAAAAACCCCAGTGTTACTGACTAGGCAACTTACAAACACTTTCATGTGAAACAAGTCCTGTTCCTCCCCCTATTCCTTCCCTGTGTGGAAGTAAAATAGTTAGCTCCTTATTGGTTTTTGTGGGCCTCTCTAGTTAGAAAATATCTGCAGCATGACCTAGTGGCCTCCCTGAGTCAGTGTGACCCAATTATCAAAGAAGTGAATTATTTGTAAAAGTACTTACTGTCTAGAGCTTCCTCATCTGCAGCAGTAATTTACTGCATCCTGCTGATCTGACACATAGCTGTAGTTCTGTGAAGAACGAGTCATGTAAAACAAAGGTATACAAAGGTGACAGAGAGGCTGTCACTCTGCTGCTCTCCTACAGCTGTAGTAATAGGCCACTTCTGTTCTGACCTGATCAAAGTTACTTCTGGTCATTCCATGCCACATTATACATGAAAAGTCAGGCATGTTGTTTTGGTTGCAGTTGATGGGAGTTTTGCAGGTTACAGTACTCGACAGTTAATACTTGCTACACAATCATAGCTACAGATTTGAGGGTACAATAATACGAGTTATATATAATAATACTCTCTAATACGAGTTCTATCAATATATTTTGGTTTGGTATTCAGGCTTTTTATTAGGGCTTTGCTTTTTAAAGAAATGTCTTGTCAGAGCCCAGTTATAAGGGGTAGCTACATTTGTAGAAATGCTGGAAGGCCTAGTAGGTAGAGGGAGAGAATAAATATCTGATCTGTGAAATAGTTGAAACTGCAGCATTTTAACCGGGTAGGCTTCAGCTAAGAAGTGTTGTCTGACCATGCGTTTACACAGGTGAATGAACTGTTCTTTTATTTATCTTTTTTTTTATAGTGCCTTGTACAATGTAGCCCAGGACTGTAGATTTCCGAAGTATAAATAATAAATCTTTTTTGTCTTCCTTCTCTTTAAGGAGAGCCCTTGCTGATGGAAAAAGGGCCACTATTTTGAAGCCTAATTGGCCAAAGGTTGGTTTCATATATGGTTCAAAATTGTCTTTTGTTGGTACTGTAAACTAACATGGGATCCCATAGTCTGAATTACAGGTTTCACACACGTACATATGAAGTGTTGTTATCTGAATTTAGCATTAATGACAGTAGAATGGGCAGAGTATTTGGGAATTCTGCTTCAGTCAGCCATGCACATAGCTTGCTTGTAATTTTATATTAAAAATGTTATTTTGACATACCTGTTTACATGATGTTCTGCATGTGTAAAGATGGAAGAAAACACTTATTACATCATTGTGCATACCTATTTTATCACAGTGCTTTAAAAAGAACATACATTGTCCATAGAATAGTAAAAACCCTGATCAATGACCAAAATGTATTTCCTGATATTCTTGAACTAAAGAAGAGAAGAGAGTTGCAAATTATTAGTTGAGATTAGGGGAAAAAGCAAATTTGCTCTCCTCCAAAGCCGGAGGCTAGATAGTGCTCCCAATGAATTATCTTTCTGTTTGTGTGCTGAGTGGTTGAAAACTTTGATTATTCACAGATGGAATAGATAACTTTGGAGTATGTAAAAACTTTATATTGCCCGGTGTACTACAATTGTTTTGAATATGGACTGTTATCTTATTTGAGTGAATGTACACTTAAGCTGATATTCTTGTAGGGTCACTACCACTTCTGTAAGGCACTGTCATTACTGGGGGAACATGAAATGGCTTTGGAAGCTAATGAGAGAGCTCAGGAACTATGCAAAAATATTCTTGACGGTCTTAAGGATCTTATTCAACAAAATGACAAGTTAAAGAAGACATTAGAAGAAATCAATGGTAACCTTTTCTCATTTGAAGATCTGCCTTGAACATAGCTAAATTCTTTCATTGGTGACTTTCCTTTGAAACTAGCTAATTATTTTTTTCCTTCCTCTGTAATTTTCTATAGGTACTAAAGAACATAAGCAGAAACCAAAGAAATTGCTTCTTGAGAAAAAGTAAGCAACTGCCAAATTTGCTATTTTTTTAATTAGCAATGCTTAGTACAAGATTTAATTAATGCATATCATAGATGTTTACTGATATATGACAAAATATAAGCAATAAAAATGAAAGAAATAAGATTATCAGAACTGCAGTCAGCATACAGTCTAGGAGTAGGGGACTTTTAGGATCTAAATAAGCTGTCTTGTGATGTTTTCTACTTCCAAGTAGTCTCTTTCAGCATTTTAAGTTCTAGCCATGTTGGAAATAAAAGGAAACAAATTTTCATGTTTTTTTGTCCACCCTACTTGAAGTACTTACGCTGTTGAAGAAGTCCAACATCTGAAAAATGTCTGTGCGATCACACCCACTGTTTTGTGTTAACTTTGCTGTATAATGTTCACTAGGAGACTGAGCTGATTTGAATCCTGTTTATAAGAGGAACTGAATGCTAGCAAATCCATTTTGGCAATGGGAAAAAATGATGTGCATCCTAATTAGTAGGAACTTGGTTTTGTTGTATATATTTTAGGCTTTTGCTTTGCCTGGAGAGAGTAAGAGAGGTTCCATATTCACAGATTCAGCTGTGTTACAGTCTATGCCTTAACTTATTAAAACATTTTTCTGAAAGACTGTTTTGATTTTTATTGGTCTACTTGTAGCAATGTGCTATCTATCTATTGGAAATTGTGTGGTTTTTTTCTTGTATCATTTTTTTGTTAGAGAATTTTGCTTAACCTAATACTGTGCAATATGAAGGCATAAAAAAAGGGTGTTTGATCAAATCCTTTAAATATGCTTACACCTTTCAATTTCTGTGAGGGGTAGGCTGCTTGTATTTGTTTTTCACAGTGTATGTATGATATGTCTTAAATGTCAAGAAAAGATCAATATTGGAAGAACTAGGATTCTCTCTTTTTACTTTTCAGAGACTGCAGTTCTTCAGAATCTCAATTAATCATTTCTCAAGAACAAAAAGAAATAGCAAAAAACAGGAAGAGAACCCAGTCTGATCCTAAAGATCACCACTGCCATCAAAAACATGATACCACAGTAAGTTATACTACAGATGTAATTACAAGACTAACAGTATGTTAATTTTCTCCATCCTGGAATGTGTTATTTAATAGTGTGGCTGAAATTTTGCAGCAATTGAATTTTAATAATTGTGTACTTTCTCAGCCAAGTGCACTTCTCCTGTGGTAATTAACTACTAAAAATTATGTTCAAAACCTTAGATTTGAAAGAAGGTGGGAAGTGGTTGCTCAAATGAGAAGGTGAACGTTGTATTTTATAAGGAAGAGAGAGGTTTTTTAAAAGTGAGATTGAAGTCGTGTCTGAATTAATTAATTGTCCAGTCCTGCCTGTAAACGTGCATTCAGATGTGGGCTTCCCTTTGGCTTTAGGAGAGGATTCAGTTAATGTGTACTGGTGTAACAGAGTTCTGTGGAAGATGCTTTAGCCAAAGTTATTTCATATACAGGGTTTTTGCTACATTGGAACGTTTTGCACTGATCTTGTAACGCTAGGGTATTTGCGTGGTTATAGATCGTTATTTTGTTGCTCTGTGAACAGATTTCTTTTCTATGGAAAAAATGTTGGTTGAGCAGTACTCTTAACTGGATCATATTTAAAACTAGGATTTTGTGGTTATCAATTATAGATCTGGCTTGTGTGCTTAAAACAAGCATAGTATACTGTTAAAATGCAAAATGGACTTGTGTTATTTTAGTATCCATTTGTAATTCTTTGGATTCATTCTTGAAATTTAGAAAGCTGTTTACAACCACAAGTATTCTACGAGATTATTTTTATTAACTTTATGGGAGGAAGGCTTAGAAGATAAAGTGAAACTTAAACTTTGTTTTCTGTTAATGGTTGAGTTTTGTTCCTGAAAAATAATTAAACTAAGGATAGACATTAGTGAAGGATGGCCAAAGAAATCCACCGACAAAAGTCTCTAAGTCTGCCTTTTAGAACGTTATTTTATTGTTGAAAGTGCAAAGGCTTACTATGATGTTGTAGGTCAACCCCAGTAGGCAGCTCAGCACCACACAGTTGCTTGCTCACTCCCCCCAGTGGGAAGGGGGAGAGAATCAGGAGGGTAAAAGCAAGAAATCTGGTGTGTTGAGATAAAGACAGTTTAATAGGCAAAACAAAAGTTGTGCATGGAAGCAAACCAACGTACAGAATTCATCCACTACTTCTCATCGATAGGCAGATGCATACCATTTCCAGGAAAGCAGGGCTTCATTATGCATAACAGTTACACGGGCAGACAAACACCGTATCTAGGAATGTCACCCCTCTTCCTCCTCCTTTTGCACAGCTTTTATTCCTGAGCATGACATCATACGGCATGGAATATCCCTTTGGCCAGTTTGGGTCACCTGTCCTGGCTGTCTCACCTCCAAGCTTCTTGTGCACCCTCAGCCTGCTGGCAGGTGGGGCAGGGTGACAAACAGACAAGGCCTTGACACTGTGTAAGCATTGCTCAGCAACAACCAAAACAGTGTATTATCAACACTGTTTTGGTCACAAATCCAAACATAGCACCATATGAGCTGTTGTGAAAACAATTAACTCTATCGGAGCCAAAACCTGTACATATGTTTTATATCCTAACAAAAATGTGGAATCTTTGGGGATTTTGTCACTGCTTATCGTGTTGTTTCAAGGGGATTTCACTAATGGATGTCAGGGGAATTTCCCAGCTGTTGCTCTCGTAGTGCTTGTCTCGTGTCTGTTATGGGGAGACTGTTAATCATTCTGGTGCATAAATTTTCCCAAGTGGCTTGATTTGATAGACGCATGCAGACTGTGACAATCATGCTGTGACAGCATGAATTCAAAATTTAACATCGCAGCTTCCAATTTGCTTACAAATAGTTGTTCTCTTTCACACCAGTTATTAATTTAAAAGAAACTTTTGTACTTTTTTCTGATCGTGTTTACCATTTTTTTAAGATAATCCATATTTTTTCCTATAATTTAGCCTATAGAAGTGCATTATAAACTATATATTGCATGAAAGCAAGATGATAAATAATATGAATCTACTAGCAGGGTCAAAACAATTTAGCATGTACATATGAAAATACACTTTTCATGTTTCACAAGAGGGCAGGGCAGTGAAAAAATGACTCAGTAGCAGGGAAAGTGAAAGTAAGGTGCAAGGGCAAAGGGAAGGAAAGGTAAGTTACAGTAATTTGTTGAAAAAGAAAGTGAGCTACAGAACGTACAAGAAGTGCTTGAAGATTTTTGACCATCTTATGAAAACTTTGATCTGCCTTTATGCATGCAAATCTTCATAATGTGGGTCTGTAATTTTGTCCTCTTTTAAGATGAATGTTACTGCAAAAAATGGTAGTATTTTTAGATAATACAAATTGATAGTAAATTGTAAAAATATATATCTATGTGTAGAAATACACTTTGATTAATGAAATTTTTCTTTACCTCTTTCACTGGGGACATGTATAGTATTATTGTTGTGATTTCTTTCTTTGAATTGTAGTTTCCAATTTAACTGAAATTCCCACATAGTACTGAAATGGGCGGATCAGTTTTTAGATTTAAAGATTGTTTATGTTTTTGAAGCTAGGTGACTATGAAGCATACATACTTGTTTTTTGTTTTCTGTGTAAAACCAAACTAATGTGTTTGTCATTTAGGTGACCGACATCCCAAGAACAGAAAGCAAAGCATGGTCTCTGGAGTTTCCACCAAGTGAGTTTGTTTTACTGTTTATCAAGTCCAAGTCAGTATTAATAAGCGGATCTAGTGTTATTTTCACAACAGTAAGCCATCATGTTTCAATTTTTTTCCTGATAGGTGCAGTTACTAAGTTACTACTTCTCTCCTATATTTGTGTTTTACTTCATTCTTTTGTAGTTTCAATCTAATTTATACAGTTGAATTCAGAATTGAAAGTGGAACTAAAAAGTGGAATGCTTAGTCACAGGCTAGAAATGCTTTCCTCATTTTAAGATAGATTTTGGATCTAGAAAGATCTAAAATTAAGAGAAGTGTGTGGGTAGTTTCGATATTCATAATTCCTTTATGATTACTAAAAGCTCCGTATATATCTTTAAGAAAATAATCCTGCAGTCAGAGAGGAAGGAGGCTACAAACTGTTTGACAGAGAGGATCTTTTGCTACAAAGTTTGAGATGTAAGTTGGTGTGTTTTATTGTTCTTTTTTTTTTTTTTTTTTTTTTTCAAATGAAAAAAACACTTTGTACAAAGACCTCCCATCCTTCAAATTTACCACAGTCCTTCAACAGGAGTTACCTTCCTGTGGCGTGTTCATTTTAAGCACAAACCGTAATCAGCTACAAAGTAATTTCTCTTTCTGAACTTTGTTTTTTTTTATCACCTGGTAAACCTACTTTAACTGAAAATTCGTGTGAGATTTCCCTGACATTCAGAAATTGTTCTTATTTATAATGTTTCAGTGGAATATTTTCCCTATTGAATCTCGACCAGGTGCATGTCCACGCTGTATTCTGAAGCTGTGACCCCAGTGGGTCCTTCTAGTCCTGACCAGGTGGAAGTCTGAAGTTTGAAGTGGTCAGTTGTACTGTTCTTTGGACTTCATATAGTAAAATGTTTAGCTGAACAGGTGCCAAAGTGTGAAGAATCTCAAAGTTT
Source organism: Anseranas semipalmata (assembly GCA_013399115.1). Classification (NCBI taxonomy): domain Eukaryota; kingdom Metazoa; phylum Chordata; class Aves; order Anseriformes; family Anseranatidae; genus Anseranas; species Anseranas semipalmata. Next base: position 235,380 of record VXAA01002484.1, read on the forward strand.
GATTTTAGGAAGCTAATGTAGGTATATTACAAAATATTATTTAGAAATGAGCAGTGGGAAGAAGTGATCTTGCTTTTGTGGACTTTGGACATCATGTGCACACATCTTGAAGAATTAGCTAATTGTGAAATGGAAAATGCAGAAAGGTTGCAAAAGAAAAGTTGAGACAAATGTGTTAAAAAGTTGCTATGTGGTAGGATTATTTTTTAAAAAAAAGAGAAGAAGCTGTAAAGTGTTAAAATAACAATGCAGAAAGCATAAATCAGGGAGGGGTTTTGGAAAGGGGAAGTCAAGCTGAGGAAGAAAAATCAGTTTTGAGGAGCTATATGTAGATGGTGTGATGGAGCAAAATATGAGATGCATGGTGGCCACAGGGAATTTTGAACGAGTTTGAAGCAAGTGACAACTAAAATGTCTGGATTCACTTGTTCCTGGGCGAGAAGGATAACTGATTTTAGGGAGGTTAAGGAGGGAAGAGGGTTAATGAAAGACAAAGCAGGGAGAGAACTGAAAATTCGTCAAGGCTGAAGAGATCATAGGACTATGAAATGTTGTGTTGAAATCATGTTTTAAAAAAAAAAAAAACAAAAAAAAAAAACAAAAAAAACTTGCTGATTCCATGTTTTTTTTTTCTATTCTTCCTTCCTCCTCCTCCCCCCCCAACACTCATTATGTCAGTACTGTTGTAGAAGAAAATATTTGATTTGGCTTTGATGTGAAAGGAGGAGTTATGCTCTGAATGACTAGCTGATACAAGTTTAGTGTGGGTGGGGAAGAACAGCTTTCTTTTTCTTATCCTTTGTTCACATAAAGGCTTGTGGCTTGCAGGAGATTTAATGTAAAGGAACTTTATGCCACTGTATCTTATCTTAACATTACTGTCCTTTTTCATTATAGTTTTTGTTTGCATGTACTATTTTTTTGAGCATGTGTATATTTCTGTTAAATATCTTTGTTTGCTCCTAATGGAAATCTCTAGCAAAAGCAATGCTACTTCTACTAATATTTTAAAATGTTTGTGGGGTAAGTGAATTATATTTGCTGTTGAATTAATACATTTGCTGAAGTATTTTAACTTTCATTTTAAAGACACTAGTTTCAGATTAAAAAAAAAAATACTTCTAAGTTAGATGGTATATGGGAGTAGTGATTTCTGTAGGAAATTTTTCTCAAATCATTTTTTTTTTTTTTGAATGGCTTTTAATGTTAGATACATTCAGTTAAATAATAGGGCTGATTAATTCTTTCATTTGATGGTACAAGGAAACATTTGTATTGCTTTATCTTTATTAAGATTTTGTTTTGAATGATATATCAGTTCCTTAAGGGAAAAAAAAACTAATGAAGAAAATGGAATATAATCTCTGTCTCTAAACAGTAAACTGATGATATACTTGAAATGTTGTCTGGCCTTCAAAACTATGGTTTTCCATCATTTAAATGTCTTTAATGTGAGGAATTTATAATGATTATTAGTGTTACTTCGGAATTTTTAATGCATATGAACTGTTTCAGCAGACACCTGTTCAGACTCCCGTGTCACTTTCAATAAAGGGTTCATAACATAATTCTGAACATGTTCAGTCTTTGTGACATTTGAATTTTGTTCTGATTAGTTTAAATTTTATGCCATTAAGTAGTTTTTAATGAAAAATTACTTGCGGCCCAAGGCATGAGGGTGCCTATGCATATGATTTAACTTGAGATATGAGTATATGAGACATTAACCAATCTCACTCAAGACAACACAAGTGGATAGATTTGTGTCTCTCTGATCAGTGTCTTTCAGTATTTTAAAAAATCTATATACGCTATATATCTATATAAAATATAGATAAAATATGTAAGTGTCTATATAAATATAGATATACAGAATACTTTTCTGAGTGTCATGAATAAACATTTTTAAGCATAGATAATTCTGAAACTTTATATATAATATAATTAATAATTCCTTTTTCTCAAATTCAATTTTATGGTAATTGAGCTTATAATAAATTATTAAATGTTGCTTGATTTATTTGGTAGCTGTACCTTATATTTGGGTTCCAGTGCTCTAATAGCTCATATCCAGGTATGTTGTCTGTGTGATGGTGTCCGATGCTAGGAAGCTACAGTGATCTCCCAAACTGTTTCTAAAAGAGTATAGCTGGAACTGTCTTCTCTTGGAACACGTAGCTGAAGCAGAAAAAGCCATTCCTGCGTGCCTTGTAAAATAAATTAGGTTTAACTAGCAAAAAAGTCTGCCCCTCTGCCCTCTTCAACTTACCGTATGTAATAAAGAACTCTTGCAACGTGTGATGCTCAGCAGTTCTGTAACTGAATTTGTTGGTTGCTTGTAGTAGGTTCTTTACCAGTCCAGAAATACTGTTTTTTGCCTTGCTTGTGTAATTGTTAGGTTACGGGAAGGAAGCTCTCCAATAAGTGAATTTTGTCACTGTTGCTGTTGAGTCATTAAAGTCTTGTAAAGTTCCAACTTAAAATTCTTGAAATTTAAACATTTCATGACTTCATTAAGAGTATTCATGTGCACATGCAGGTGCCTAATCTTACGTTCTAATGCCAGAGAAAGCAGTTGATTTGTTTCCTGGTTTTGACTGCTTACAATAAAGCATTAAAACATCTTTTCTTGTTCCTCATTCCTAATGATTTGTTTACTTGGTTTGTAGAGCAATGTAACTAATCAACAACCGTGTAAGATATCAGACATTACAGAGCATATTGGAGTTCTGTGTTGTCTTTGACACTGTTTCAGAGTTAGAAATGAATTGGTATCACGATAGATTCATTCTTGTTGTTGTAGCCCAATGTTTCCACGTAGTCAAACATTTGTATGTTATAATCAGGAATGTTTATCTTGATCTGACTCCCATGTTTGGACTTCTAAGGTTAATGTGGCTTGTACTTGACTCCTCCAGCAATGTATTTTTGAAGTAGACTTTCTGTAAAATGTCTGAAGTCAAGTATGAGTGAAGACATTTAGCACCCATAGTGATCTATTATTACCTTTAAAAATTCTAGTTATCTAATAGTTTAAATATCAAATGTGGCTTTGTGTAACATACGTGATTTGTTTGGCTTGAAGTCCACTTCAATAGCTGTTATGATATTATAGTCAAATCATATCTTGCAGAATCTTAACGTTCTTCTGTTTATTTGAAATATCTTTTTGCCTTTATAGGATTAATAAAATTCTATACTAATTAATCAAGATAATATAAAATTTGTATTGTAGCACTCAGATGTCTTTATGAAAAATTTCTTGGTTATGCTAGTTTTGAATATTGTTAACATTTTAGATCTATTACTTATAAAGCAAAATATGAGTTTCGAGTGCTTTTTTTTTTTCTTTTTTTAGGTGATGGTCATTGTGTTTGAAATACTTTTTTCCCATTGCAGGCCAAAGTCATCAAAACAAAGAAAGGCCAAAGAACAAACCTGGTGATTCTGAAAAGACAAGGTAAGAATTTTTTTTAGTTACTTTATGTAACTTAATCTAGTTGTTATTATTGGGTTATTTATGTTGCACTTATAAATGGCTAATGCAGCTTTGACTTGCAGCTTGGTCTTTGCTTTTTTTTTTTTTTCTCCTAGCTAAGGGCTAATTTCACCTCCTAAATCTGGTATAGAAATATATTATATTGAATAGGTAGATCTGTTCCCACAGTAGTATATGTTTATTAGAGAGAGGGTGGTGATTTCAGTGCAGTGTCAAGGAAAAGAAGGTAAGCTATAGAGGAAAAAAGTACAGAATAATTATTATCTAAGTTCTATAACGTATTTTTCATTAGAAGTGTTTTAATCTTAATGCTTCTAATAAATATATTAATGGTACGCATTATTTATAACTATTGTATGTGTGTGTATATTTATATATAAATAACACATAAAACAATAAATTGAATAATTATTATTTGTTATTTTATAATATTTAATCTTAACACTTAATCTGAACACTTAGATAGGAATTGTTCCCTGTTTGGGAACCTCATCACTGTCATGCAGCAGCAGCTCCTAACGCTACATATGATGAGACACTTCACTGAGTTTCAGGATGGGTGCCTTGCTCTTAGCCTTTATCACTAGGTTAATGGCATTTACCTGTGTGTAGACATTTATCTGAGCAGTTGGTGGGTTATAATTTATTGCTGCTTTCAGCTGTGCTCTTAGCTTCTTGACCTTCTCTGTTAACAAAAACCCAACCCAAGTGGGGCCTTTGCTTTGCAGGTCGAAATATTGGAGCATGGAAGTTAGTGAGTAGAGGAGAAAATACCATAGGGTCCTGATTTTTGTGGAAAGGTGTCCGTAGTAGCGAATTGAGGTTGGAGTAGCAGGGTCCCAGTGTGGAGAGGGTGGCCTGTGAGTATATTATTTAGTGTGAGGGTGTTGTGGGTGTGGGAAAATAATCAGTGCTCTGTTTTCTAATTTTGAGGGATGAGGAGTACAGGAGATCCTGGTGTAGAAGCCTTTTTTTCCTCTTCTTGTAGGCATGGCAAAAGTGGACACAAAATGAGGGAGTATTTCCTCTGCTGTGGTGGTGTTTCCTCTCACCACCTTGTTGAAGGGGTCTGAGCAAGTTAAATTTTTTGAGTTAGAAGATCTGATTGCTGTATCTGGTTTCTTTTTAACACTTTCTTCTTTAATGGTCTATTAACATTTCTCAAATAGGTAGCATTTGTATAAATACACAGAAAAATTGTCCTTTAGTATTTGCATGCAGGTTTTAAGAGGTTGATACTTCATTTTTTATTAGATCTTGCATTTTGTGAGCCAAGAGAAACAGAAAGGTAATAGCAGTATCAGTAATCACCATACAGAGATTGTAAATTTTAAACATCGAATTTTTTATTCTAGACACGGAAAGTTCTGTAATAGTACATTTACAGGAGACATATATACAGGGATGTATCAGGATATATTTGCAGTGTTCTCATGCATCTTTCCAAGGTATTTCCCAAAATACCAAAAAGCTTTGAGGCACAAAGGGAAGAGAATATGAACAAATAGAAATTTCTGTTATGCAAATGGTGTATGGGGTACTAGTAACCATTTCTTCTGGCAATGCTTCTTAGGTATAGTCAAATGCTTTGCTGAAATGTGGCAATACTACAACAGGTCTTGATTTGGAAAGTGGTTCCCATAATATCAGTGAAAAGAGACCTCTGGAAATGCCATGTAGGGCATGGTCCCTGTATACTGATTTTTTTTTTTTTTTTTTTTCTAGTAGGATGTCAGGAAAGTAATCAAAAGTTGGCAATTCAAGTTACCTTTAATAGAGAAGAGGATTTATATGAGAAGGAGGTACTGGAGTTTAGCTTTTGCTACTCAGTTTACATCAATTATAATTGAAGCTTTCAACGCTAACAGTTGTCTAGCCCAGTACGCTGTTTGAGTGAATAAATACCATGTCAAGAGTATACAGACAGGATAAGTATATCATATTTTCCCTGTAGACTCTTATCTCCGTGGAATGTGGTAAAGCCACTTGGAAGACTATTGATAGTATACAAGAGTGATTATTTTTGTGGATGAAGAAACTTTTCTTTTTTTCCAGTTATGAAAGAGGAGGGAAATTGGCCTGAATGAAGTATAACTGAAAATAGATGAAACACTTTTTATTTAAAACCTAATATACCCTATTATGTGTTTATATTGTTTTCATCCTCTTCAGGATATAGTTCATGTTAAGATAGCTGATTAAAGTTCACAGTACTCCAACTTCCATGAAGAAACTGAATTCTTATTTGAAAACTAAATATTTTCCAAATCTCAGTTGGATTTTAGAAAATGAAGACATAATTTTAATAATCACTGCTTAAAAAAGTTGCCCAAAAGCGAGTCACATGATATAACCTAACAATAAATGTACTTCTTTTACAGCAAAAGATAACAGGAATCTTGTTCTTATTGTTACATTCAAACTTACACCACAGCATAACTCAAGCTGTATCTTATTTTCAAGGCCTCTTTGTACTAGTTCTACTGTGTACCAAATCATTTTTTAAACCTTTTTGACATTTTATATGCTTACTCAAAATATGAGATTTGACTATGAGGAGAACATTATAAGTCAGTTTCAGTTTAATACTAGAAAAGAGCTTTACTTAGAGTCTTTTAGTACTTTTGTAAAACTCAAATCTTGCCTTAAAGCATATCGATGTCTAATTTTAAGTACGTGAATACTCTTCCTGAATGTAAATGAGTATGTTTGATGGTTTGGGGCCAGTATTGAGAGTTGAGATAAACAGCACTATAGATTTTATATGCAAAATGTATGCTGTTCTAAAATTTAAGAGTTTAACAAAAGAAATAATTATTTCCAGCGATACTGGGGCCAACGTGATCTAAACAAGTTTGGGAAAGTTGCTGCATTTATAGGTGATGCCATTTGCCAGTGTGTTTCCACATTGAATGGATAGTTAATGAGTTACTGCTGACTTGTTTTGTAATGTGACCGAGGCAGATGATGACTTACTGCTTAAGGCCATGCAGACTTGGAAGCTTTCGGTGTCTTAACCTGAACCGTGAAATGAGACAAATGGAGCTCTGAGTGTACTTTCTTGCTTGTATGCTTCTTCAGCTAGTGTTCTTCATTTGTGTTTAGGATGATTTAAAACAGATAAGGGATACAGCAAAATAAGCTGTTTGCACTGAAATAGAGAAGCTGATGCAAGTTTCTGTTAAGTGCTATTTTCTGAAGCGTAGATTTCTCATGTTGAGAAATTCACTATAGGAACAAATCCTCTTTACAGTGACAGAACCATCTACGAAATTGCTTCTCTCACAGTAAAGTTTTAGACTTATAAAAATACAGTATTTCTCAACAAGTGAAGTACATGGTCGATTTGCAATCATGTCCATTTCTGTAATTAGCAAGTTGCTTGGCTTCAAAAAAAATTAAGGGACTCCTCTGACATTCTAAAGGGTTTATGTTAGGTGATGAGTGTGTGATGCCTTCGAATGTGAGACAGAGCTGAATGTATTAGCCATGGGCAATGTAGTAGCACTGACGATTGAGTAAGAATCTTAGCATTGAGGATTTAATTTAGAATGTCGAGCAATACTTTGCCTCTGTGCTTCCTCCATTCCCCAGTCATGCATTGCCTTTCTGCTCTAGTGGGGGAAAGGAAGAGCTGAAAATAACTCCTCTCTTCTCTATTCTCCCTGCCTCCACCATGTATAGCTGCCACATGTGTTTGATTTTAAGTGGTTGTTCTGCTAGGGTAAAGGACCTTGTACTTAGAAAAAGCAGAGAAGGGGAAAGAGGCCTAAGTGCCTTCTTATACTTTTGCCTTTGGTGTAGGGAAGGTCTCTAGTCACGTATTCCAGCCCTTCGTAAAAGCAACTCAGCTGACGTTGAGATGGAGAAGATAAAAGAAAACAACTAAAATAATGGAGAAGGCCTCTACTTCCCCGAAGCCCTACTGATTCCCAGGCCATAAGGTTGAATAGTATCGTAATCCTTGATAATCTTACAATACTTGTTACTGCTGTTGTGAAAGAGTGTGCCGTAATAATCTCTAGCATATAGGCTAATGTGCCATGGTGATAAAAGCACAGAAATGTCTTTGTTTCTTGAAAATTAGATTACATATAAAGTACATCTACAAACTCATAATACCATTGTCCTGTTATTTGTAGAGATCACCTTGATTTGAAGATAGAGTCTAAAACCATCCAAGATAAACTCCTCTGTACTGTACAACAGGTAACTGTGGGAATTACTTAGCATATGACCTTAAGTGTAAACAATTTGTCACCTTTTAGTAATGCTATCCAAAATCCTAGTTCGCTCAAAAATTTACCACTTCATGTTTAGCCTGATTTTTATCAGGAAATGAAGATCATCCGATTATGCCAATTTATACTGTCTCATTGCTGGTAGTCCTCTTTTTGCTTCTCCTCTCCCCTTCCCACTGCCATCTAGCCTTAAATTGACAAAAAGGCAGCTGTCTCAGTGATGGTGCATGCTGAAAAGCTCTGAGGAAAGAAAAGGTCTTTTTAGAGCAAAGAAAACATATTGTGACCCTGAAGAAAAGGCAACAAGATAATCTTTTATTGGGTATCAGGAAGTCTATGTGCTTTCATAACTTCTCTCAGAATTATTTCTTAATGCTTAAAATTTTATTAGTTATATATCAAATGCATGTTTTTAATATCGAGGTCATTGGGGGTTTATGCATCCATCTGTTTAATAACAACAAAGTACTATGTACTTAGGCTGCTCAGTTTCTTTGGGCTCTTAGTTGATCTTAGATCAATCCTTTTCCATCCACATGAAAGAATTGATTCTTATTCAGAGATGGTTTAGTTGAAGAGATTTGTTATAGAAACATTAAGTTTAGTTTGAATGAAATACAAATGGAGATGTGCATGCATGAACACCGGAGGAAATGACAGCATTGTTAAAAGGGAAGTTAACATTGATTGCTATAGACCACCATATGTGTGATTTCACTCAAATGAAGAAGAGACAAAAACTGACATGAAGATGGAGAGCGGGTCTGGAGCCATGGAATACTCAGATGACAAAATTCCTTAATTTCTCTTTTCTAGTTTTTGTTAAAGACTTATGAGTAGTGAGACAAAGTAGAAAGGTAAAAGATCCAAAATGGTACCTGCGCCTACAAGGCGTGAAAGACAAGACCAAAATGAATTTATCATTGCCAGTCAGGATGAACCCCCGAGACAGCGTGGATTTAAGAGCACCCCATGTCACACCCAGGTCATTCTCTCTAGACCATTTGAATGCTTCTTTCTTGGTGTGCAAGTGAATGTGTGAGCACAGATGAGTGAAATCAACTTACTCGGTGCTTTTGTACAATGAATTCGCCTTCCCCTCGTGTAAGACCTCACACAGTTTTGTTACATTAATTTCCAGTCTACTCATAAAATAACTTAGCTAGAAACATGAGTTATTAAAGTGGCTCCCTTGTATCTTAATTTGTAAGAGAAACTGTAAAAATCACTGGGAGTCATTCAGGGATTTATAGTGCCTTCCCCAGAGTTTGGACTAAATGTGTTTTCCAGTATTTCATACATATATTTGGAAATGTTCATGGAACATTTTGTTGATCAGCCATTTAAAACTCAATAAAATTCACAAATTAAGGTCTTATTTCTCAGGTCTTAGCAGCAACAAATAACAACTTTCCCAGAGCTGTTGAATGAATTCATGGGGACATACGTAATTAGTCATTTGCTGATTAATTACTTCATAAGAAAAAAATGAATTCAGGAGAAGGTGCAGGTGCTGACTGCGCTAAGACCCCCTTACTCCCTTAAAAATACTTGTATTTTTAAGGTTAATGCAGCACTAGTATCAAAAATAATGTTTTTATGTGGCTTAATCAGCTTCATATGTCATGTGTATACATTATTAGCTTAACAGTAAATTAATATGATTTGTTCTGTTTGATAACTACACACTCTGACAGCATTACCGCATGTCAATACTTCTAGGAAACTAAAAAAATATCTTAATCGTGTTTTCATCAACTCATTTCTGCATTTTTCTTTTTCTTTTTCTTTCTTTTTTTTTTTTCTTCCCCCTGTACCTGCTGGTGGTTTCTGCTGTCCCTGCCACTTTTGTTTACAACTTTCATTGGATCATGGGTATTTTCTTATGTTTGTCCTTTTTGGCCAGGTGACAGAATGAAAACTAAATATGATTGAAGTTCATAGATGATCCAGAAAGTATGTTCTGGATGTGCATTAATTTTAGTATGTCAAAATGTTAGCTCAGTTCACAGGAATAAAATTAACCACAATGTTATTGTAATGTTTCAAAGTCAGACAACTTAAAAGTTAATATGTTCCATTCTTCTAAAACTTTATTGTTCTTCTAGTTTCTCCCTGCCCACAAGCCTGTATTCAGAATTCAGAAACTCCAAATCTTAGTATATGGACAGAGAGGAAAAAAAAAAAAAAGGGCAGTTAATCAAAAGCTTGTAAGGCAGAATTACTTCACAGGGAATTGAAGTGTTAGCCTAAAATACACAGGTGGACCTTTTTGTTCTTGTTTGGTCTTGCTTGTGATTACAAGACTAGGTGATGGAGGAGCTTCTTAAATAGTCAAAGTACTTCCACGCTAATACGATGATTTGTTTCCCAAAGCATAACAACATTATTTTTAGTGTTTCAGCAGATCAAGGGAATAGAAGTACCTAATTCTGCAACTGCTTATATTGTTTTACAGTCTTACTGCTGGCATCTCCCATATACTTCAAGAAGGAGCTGTAGTGAAAGGCATAATGTGTTCTCAAACCTGCTAGTATTAACTTTTAACCTAGATAGAGGAAAAAGTGTAGGCAGAATGAAATAATTCTCAGTTTTTTAAAAAATGTTTGTACACAAGATGGAGCATACAAGTGGGGAAAAACACATCTGCTTTTTATATATAAGAAGTATTAAGATAATGCTTGAACTAAACTTGGAAATTTCTGCATAGAAATGGATCTAGACTTAGGAAAAAAAACTAAACTTTTAAGAGATTAGCAGCAGTAGGTCCATAATAATCTTAAGTTTTTAGAAGTTGAATTTAAAACTTTTTTTT
>VXAA01002484.1:253124-282415 GCA_013399115.1 Anseranas semipalmata
ACCTTGGTCTAGTGGGTGGTGCCCCTGCCTATGGCAGGGGGTTGGAAACAGGTGATCTTTAAGGTCCCTTCCAACCCAAACCAGTCTGTGATTCTGTGAGTAGTATTGGTCTGTGAGAAGCAAGAAAAAAGATTGTAGTTTGCTTCCTGCCCACTAGTAAAGCAGAACAAAGTCCAGTTCTTCCTGGCCTTGTGTAACCTTTCCACCTGTCTTTTTTTGCAGATAAAAACATATTGCTGTGTACTAAGTTGTGGTGGTAGTAATAGGAGATATTTTTAGGTAGACGTTCACAAGGCATCTGTAGATTGCAAGGCTTGCATAATCTCTTTTGTACTATTACTTTTATTGCTTTCCAAAGCATCAATGCTGTTTGGTTTTGAGAACATCAATGTTGCATTGTAACCCAAATTTAATTAATGTGATATCACTTATTTTGGTAGTTTGAACAAAAAATCACAAAAACCAAGGAACCACCAAGAGCCAATATTAAGCAGAAATGTTCAAGGTAAGCTCTCTACCATTTAAAAATAAGTTGAACCAATTTGAGGAAAAAAAAAAAGTTTTCTCTAGGACTGAATTTCATGCCTTCTAAAGAATTGCTAAAACACGACAAATACTTTGGAAAGCTGTTCTTGTCCTTTGCCTCTGAACAGATGTATTTGAATGAACTGAAATAAATTAATATTTTGATAGAAAAGTAGATCAATTAAAAAGTCAGATAGAAAGTACCTTATGATACAGTCATAACATTATTTAAATTAACGTATAAACCTGTAGCTCTGTACATTCTTTTTATAATATGAGCACAGAAGGGCGTTGACTGGTATACCTGAATAAATTATTGTTAGCTCTCTAGTGGTCTTTGTTCTTTAAAAACAACATTTTTATTTTGGTCACAGGAGACCCTTTTCAAATATATGGGATATGAGTTGATGCAAAATTGATTTACCAATACCTCTGTATTGAGGGTTACATTGTCTGTTGCACCATTGACTTCCCAGCAATTTGAACCAGTAGCTTTTTAATATAAGTGGCTATAGTCATCTTTAAGTCTGTATACCTGAAACCTAATTCACTGTGAAATTTGTGGGCGGTGAAGTAACATGTTGTTTGGGAAAAGTGTGATTCGGAGGCTATGTGTAGCACTTAGGAACTGCCTCTTTACTTCCGCTCTCTATACATGTCCTTAATTTGTGCTAAGATACTTAACAACTGGAATGCTAAAAGAATTGGTGTCTGTTATTCTTAATGGATTGAGTGTCCTAATTAAAAATACAGTGTTTCAAGTTGAGTGCATCTGGATTAGAATACCACCTCTATTTTCAATCTGAGGTTGCAAGCACTGTTCCATTCCTATATTGCTTAGAGGGAAGAACTCAGCGAGATTTTATCTGTGTGGGAGAAGAATCGTTGTATAGCATAAGTTCAACATCATTATTCCACAGCACTTACTTTCTGGCACACTTTATATGAATGCTTAGAAAGTGTAAATAAAAACTGCATATAATAATGCTATTTCAGTACGTTAGTGCATGTACCTTTGAGATGACTGAATTTATGCTTTTTGCTCAAGTAAAATTATAAGTAATGAACTATTACGCCAAGAGGATAAACTGAATTAATTTTAAAAAATCAAGGAAATCCAAATCTTATTATATGGTACAAAACGTTGAGTCATAAATTTAAAAAAAAAAAAAAGAATTTCAGGTGCTTAATCCTAATTCAGACATTATTAATGAGACTAAAAATTATTTCAAGACTCTTGAGGATATTCCTACCATTACATAACCTGTGTTTTATGAGACTTTATGAAATTTTGTGGTCTCTTAATAACTTTTAAATAAAAAATAGCTCTATTATATTTGTACTTTTCAAAATAATATTTTACAGTAGAATGGAAGCATATAGCTATTGTAAGACATGGGAAAAAAGTTAATTTGCCAAAGGAGTTAGGCTCATTTATCTTAACTAACATTAGATTCACTGTTTAATTGTTTGTATCTGCTTTAGGAAGTTAAAAATGAAACAAGAAAAAAAAATACGAAGAAAACATGCGCAAGAAGATGCACTGAATTCTGCTAAACAGAAAATAGAAGAAAAGCAGATGGCAAATGAGCCATCTCAATACCGTGATCACAGTGGTATGTGGAAGTACAGATTATTATTCTAAAATATGATAAGAAACCATAGTTAGCATTCTAGATGTCCTAAATCAAATGATAGCAGATTACTAATATTGAACATAACCCGCCCACTCCTGAAGACGCATAATTTTCCCTTCTGATCTTGAATTTATACTTAAGATTGCTTTTATTTCAGTTTGTGTTTTAATTTCTAAATAACTGGAAGTTGGTACTGTATGGTTGTTTAAGTTCCTTTTAAATAACTTTATTCTTGCTTACTTGGTTCATGAAGAAGCTGTCTGAGAGGGCAGAGACTCAAATTCCAAATTATTTATTTAAAAGTGGTTTTCAGAAAAAATTTTATATCCTAGAAGTTAGGACACTGCTACAGGGGAAGAAAAAAAAAAAAAAAGAACTGTGTCTTAGATAAAGAAAGAACGATTTCCAAACAGGAGAAAGTGCAGTAACTTTAGAAGTATATTTCAGAGGATTGGTTTGAAAAAAAAAAAAATACTTCCAACATGCAAGTACATTGTTGGTTAATGCATCGGTTTTTGTGTTTCTGTTATGTTGATCTGCAGGGTTCCATATTTCAGATGTATGAACTCCCATGGCGTTTTGTATTAGGGCAAGTTAGAGTGCAACCAGTGAACAATAATGTATTGAATGGGTGATTTTTTTTTTTATTTTTTTAATCTGCTTTATTATTAACTTTAAAATAGGGTTTACATTGATTTCATTATGCAATTTCATATTAGATCCTTTCGGGGCACATTTTTATCCCATTCTTAACTATACTCGGAGTTCTCCAGAGCTCTGCTACCTGTTCAGTAGCCTATCACAGAATTACAGAATGGCTGAGATGGAAGGGATTTCTGGAGGTCATCTGGTCCAGCCCCTGCTCATCAGGGACACCTGGAGCCAGTTGCCCAGGACAGCTTTTGCGTGCAATCTATTCCAGTGCTCTGTCGCCCTCACAGTACAGAAATGTTTCCTGAGGCTCAGATGGAGCCTCCTGTGTACCAGTTTATGCCCGTTGCCTCTTGTCCTGTCACTGGGCACCACTGAAAAGAGCCTGGCTCCATATTCTTAATAGTCTCCCTTCAGATACTTACAGACATTGATAAGAACCCCTGAGCCTCCTCTTCTCCATGCTGAGCAGTCCCAGCTCTCTCAGCCTTTCCTCACGGGAGAGATGCTCCAATCTTCATCATCTTTGTTGCCTCTTGTTGGACGCTTTCCAGTATGTCCATGTTTCTCTTGTACTGAGGAGCCCAGAACTGGACCCAGCATTCCAAGTGTGGCCTCACCGGTGCTGAATAGAGGGGAAGGATCACCTCCGTCACCCTGCTCATAATATTTTGTCTGATGCAGCCAAAGATGCTGTTGGCCTTCCTTGCTGCAAAGAAAACTACACTGCGGGTTCATATCCTGGCACTTTTCTCTATAAAAAGCTCTCAGGTTCTGATCTTTTTAGTTTTAGGTAGGGGTTGGGACACTTGATGCAGGAATATGTCAACATCAAGCAACTTAACTCTATTTTGCAAAAATTTCTATGTTGGTGACCTTTTTTTATTTGTCCTGAGCTAATTCTGTCATAAAATAAAATAAAAATAAATAAATAATAATAATATAAACAATAAACATTGGATATGAGCCTGCAATGTGCTCTTGCAGCCCAGAATGCCAATTTTATCCTGGACTGTATAAAAAGAAGTGTGGCCAGGAGGTTGTGGGAGATGAATCTCCCTCTCTGCTGTTGTGACACCCCACCTGGAGTGCTACATCCAGGTCAGGAGTCCCCAGCACAAGAATGACATGGACCTGTTGGAGCCAAGTCCAGAGGAGGGCCACGAGGATGATCAGAGGGACAGAGCATGTCTCCTGTGATGAAAGGTTGAGTGAGTTGGGGTTGTTCAGCCTGGAGAAGAGAAGGCTCTGGGGAGATCGTTTTTATGGCTTTTCAATATATAAAGAGTGCTTATAAGGAAGATGGAGAGAGACTTTTTACCAGAGCTGTAGTGACAGCTTCTAAACTGAAAGAGGATAGATTTAGATTAGATATTAGGAAGCAATTCTTTAGAATCATGGAATATCTTGAGTTAGAAGGGACCCACAAGGATCATCAAGCCCAACTCCTGGCTCCACACAGGACCACCCAAAAATCAGACCATATGTCTGAGAGAGTTGTCCAAACGCTTCTTGAACTCTGGCAAGCTTGATGCCATGACCACTTTCCCAGGGAGCCTGTTCCAGTGCCCCAACACCCTCTCGGTGAAGAACCTTTTCCTAACACCCAGCCTGACCCTCCCCTGTCACAGCTCCATGCCGTTCCCTCAGGTCCTGTCGCTGTCACCAGAGAGCAGAGATCAGCGCCTGCCCCTCCGCTCCCCTCGTGAGGAAGCTGCAGGCCGCCATGAGGCCTCCCCTCAGTCTCCTCTTCTCTGGGCTGAACAAACCAAGTGGCCTCAGCTGCTCCTCATACATGTTGCAATTTTACTCAGAGGGTGGTGAGGCACTGGAACAGGCTGCCCAGAGAAGCTGTGGATGCCCCAGCCCTGGAGGTGTTCAAGGCCAGGTTGGATGGGACTTTGGGCAACCTGGTCTAGTGGGTGGTGTCCCTGCCCATGGCAGGGGGGTTGGAAACAGGTGATCTTTAAGGTCCCTTCCAACCCAAGCCATTCTCTGATTCTATGAAAATTGAAGTCTTGCATATCTTTGGAGACAAGCTGTCTATTTACTTGGGAGAATTTTCAGATCTACATCTTTTGAAGCTAGGCACTGTCAATTAAGCACTGAAAGTGTAGTCTTGAAGAATAATGAAAGGTGAAGTCTGATACGAGCAAGTAATCTTTTCACCGTTGTTCTACAAAGAACCAGTGGCAGGGTCAGGGCACTTGGATGTACACTTGGATGTTCAGAAACGTGCTTTTGTTTTGGGAGCTGATGCATGGGGGAGTTCTGTCTCTGCATCAGGGCTGGCATGCAGCCTACACAGATAGATAAATTTGTACAGGCAATTGCTTGAAGCTAGTATTACTGGCTGGTAAAAAATATTTTTCTTTCTGAAATCTAGTGGAGGTGCTAAGGATTACTTTGTTGTGTAAACCAGGTTTAAAACTGTGTACTGTCAAATTTATAAGGCGAAAGCAAGTTTATTTAAAAATTATAAGTTACATATAAAATTACATATTTTGTAATTTTGAGTGTTGTGAAAAAGCTAATATTAAAAAGAAAACAACAACAAAACACTTAGTCCAAACTACCTGTGCTTTAAAGTTGATGGTTTTAATTGTGGTAAAGAAACATGAAATCATGAAATCTTGTTGTTGGTTTGTTTGTTTATTTTTTTAAATCCCATTATAGGTTACTCAGGTTATGTTCAGGGCTTATATGCTGGTGATCGAGTCCTGCAGCGTATCATTCAAAATGCTGAGCAAATAAAAACAGCTGTTCGTGATGCTTCCAAACTGTTAAAGGAATTGCTTTCCTGGTTTGTAATCAATGAGGAGGATTACACGTCATATTGCAAAACTAGCAGCATGTCACATGCAGTAATGGAACAGCTCATCAGTTACTTAATTCGGGAAAAAAACAGAGTGAAAACAAGGGGTTTTATCCATGTGTTGAGTGAGCTGGAAGATGTGGATCCCAAATTACAGAAGTGGATGAAACACCTTAACAATTTGGGTAGGTTATGTGTTTATGTAATAGCAGAAGACTAGCCAAAGACCTTACCTGGTCATAATTGTTCAGTCTACAGATGAAAAGAGAACCTCCCTATTTTCTAGTCTTGCTTTGTTAACTTCAAAGGATGAAGTAAAACTTTTCTTCATTTTCATTTACTTGATGCTTAGTGGGATATCTAGAGAAGAAGATATGACCATTGGTAACACAGCAACAACCTCTCATCTCTGCAGAGACAAACTTTTCTGAAAAATTAAAGCATTTTAATGTGGGCAGGACTTTGCATATGTAGGAAAAAGAGAACTAAACATTTTTTTTATGTATTCCAGAACAGGCTTACATGAGAATATTTGTAGAAATGATTTATTTCTGGAAAGCAGATCACAGTGACTCTTTTTTTGTCATGTAAATTTAGTTGATTGTATAACTGGGAAGTAGTTTAACTTAGTACTCTTTGCTAGTGTTGCCTTGCTGTGTAGTTTCCTATTGAATTTATAATTGGATGAAGATAAAAGTTTATTTTTGCAGGCAAAATGGACTTAAGATGCCAAAAACTTTGACAAGATTAGGGTTCTTTGTTCTATTCTGCTGTGTCCATGTCCTTTAAAGAATTTGTGTAGATTTATTATACTGGTTGTTGACTAAGAGTAAAATTTATATAAAATCCATTTGTCGTTTTAGCTGGCATTTTCATGATAAAAAAGTTTTTACATAATCTGTTTCATCTACCATATATTTAATTTCTGGAACAAAATGTTCCTCTTTTAAGAGAATATCACACTTTAAAAACAAAATAAACTCTGAGGCCTGAATGAAATGATAGCTTTTTTTTTTTTTTTTCAACTCTTTTAGGGTTGACAGCTACAGAGAACTTTATCCTTCAATATGGACAATTTTTAAAAGAACTTGATTTTTCTATTTTAACAACACTCTGGAATGAAAAGTATGGTAGTAAATTTGACTATGTGACAACTAGTTCTGAAGACAAAGAAATTCTTGACTATTTCTTACAACCACCTTTAGAAAAAGCTCGTTGTTTTATATGGCTGTTAGAAGTCAACAGAGAAAATTTTCCATCTCTTCATCAAGCTTTAGATGAATTCTTTGATAAAACAGGTATATATGCTAAGGTCCTCATTCTTAAAAGCACTGAATTTTGTCCGTTTTTACACTTCCTTTGGTGTGCTCTGGAAAAGGCTGAAACCTCAGTAAATTACTAACCTCATTATATGGGATCTTACATGTTCAGTCTATAGTCTGAAAGGCAAGCCACCCTTTTAAAGGTTACATTCTGCTGTTTGTTTCATGTGCCACAACCAGCAGATAAGTTTACCTTTATGCATATGTGCAGTCCAAACAAAATAGGTATTGATCTTTAATTTTAAGCACAAAGATTCTGCAACAACAGTCTTTGAGATGCCTCAATGGTATTTGATGGAGTATAATAATTATTACTATGATTTTGTAGCTCACAGTTATAAATTACATGAAATAGTAATATTTTAGTTTATGAATATGACTTTGTTATCCTTTTATTAGATGACCCTACCATCATATTAAAGAAGCAGGGAAATGAAGATATATTGGTAAGTTAACCTAAATATCAGTTTTGATACAAGCTCAGAAAAAAGTATGTATTTGATGTTTTAGAAAAACGTGCAAAAGTGAATGAGACATATGCATTTCTTGACTTACTATTGTTTTTGTTTTTATTTTTATTTTTATTTATTTATTTTTTTAAACATCATCCTTTAGACCTGATTAGAGACTTACTCTTTTGGGCTTTTCTAATCCCCCCCACCTGCCTTGATTAATGCATTTGAAGATTGCATACTATATTTCCTATATTTCTGTCAGTAAAGTACTTTGTTTAGGGTTTTCTCTTTAGTTAAACCAACAGGATACCTTTTAGTTTATGAGCATTTCAAGGATGAAGATGAGGGAGATGCAGTAAAAATGGATGAGAATACAGTAGTGTTCGTTATTGCCCCTTTTGGATAGGGCAAATAAGGTGCATGGGAGTGGTGTTTGCTTGATAGTGGCAGTTTGGTGTTAACTTAAAAAAGGTCTCTAAAAATATAATTGGGGAATTGGGTGGGGAGGGGGGTGTGGAGAAAAGAAAAAGCGTGCACTTAAAAGTAAGTTTACAGTCAGAGACTCGTGCTAACTTGCAATCTGCATGTTTACCATATGAATTGACATTGAAGCGTGATTCTTCCTTAACAGTGCTTAATTAAAATCTGAACAAGTTTGGATGTTAATTGTACTGTATACTTTACAGTCCAAAGCAACAAGTGAGAACGTGGTGTAACCCAGCTTTATTTTCAGATGTCATTAAATTATAAGGCTAGAACTAGAAGTTCATTCCACTAATAAGTGTAGTGAATTCGAACTGAGATGTACTTAGCACTTGTTCACAACAACTTTTACTGATGCTTTGCAGATTAAGCCCATGACTCTTAAACTGTACATCATTCTGAATCACTTTTTGGTTAGTATAATAATTAAAATTAATTTTAACTTGCAGAAATATAGTAAGTTCAGTTAATTATGCGTTTGAAGTATTCTCATTTAAAACTATTCTAGCCTGCAGATAAACTTATCTGTACAAAACCAAAATTTACTTTTGATACAGAATAAGTGCTTAGTTATTAATTAATATATGTGAAATACATGTGAAATCCCTTGCTCTTTTGTTTGATTAGAAGTACAAGAATGAAATAAAACCAATTACAATAAAACTATTTCTATTTGAGTGTTACTTACATCCTAAAATAAGTTGATGATTTCTGGTACTGTTATTAAGATATTATTAGTAGAATTATGTTAATATATAATCAAGTCCCATTAAAAGATGAAGATGCATTTTAGTTCCTCCATCATTGCTTATTTTAATAGAAATTTGAAGTGACCAAAACTTTTGACAGTTTTGTTTGCTTCTTGTTCTGGTCAAACCAGAATGAGGATTTTAATATGATATTTTTAAATTTACATACTGCTTTTGGAAATGCATCATAATTTTATTCTAATAAAAAAAAAGTAATTCTTTTTCTCTTTCAGACTAATGGTATCAAAGTTAAAAACAAAAACAGAAAGAAGAACTCTAAAGATTCAAGGGTCAGTAACTTTTTAGCTGCTTACTATAAATAGGTTTTTTAGAGTTGCTGGAGGCCAGATGTATAGCAGCTGTTTTCCTAAATATCTTGTGGAGGCTCTTTCTTGAAGTGTTTTTTCCTGAAGTAGAAGTATGCTGTTAAGACTTAATTAATACAGTTTTAATTGTTTAATTGTTTTAATTGTTTTGTTACAGTATGAATTTGTCAATATAAAAGGTGTTTCTAGACTTCAAAAATAAGTTATTTATGAATAACGTGGGTTCTGACTGTGTACTAGTACCTTCAGTCTACCCACTGTCCTCATGTTTTGATCTTAAATTCCCATATGGAGGGTAAAAAAAAAATCTGTGAATACAATCCACAGACTGCACGATATAATTAATATTTAAACTCCATTTCGTTTTGCATTGATAAATTGCAAATTTGGCAAAGGGCTATTTACCAGTCCTTTTGAGAATGAAGAATGTGTCCTTACACCTCATGAAATAAATCTGAAATTTTGTTTCTAACTGTTTTCTTTTCTAATAATTGTTATGGGCATATCAGTGACCGAAGATGCAAGTATTTCACTTAATGCTCAGAAAAATGTTATTAGATGTTGACTATATTATAGATTTTTCTGAAACTTACACTGTCTTTTTCCTGGTTTTCTAGGATCTTGCTTTAGTGAATGTCTCAGATACAATCATCTTGATTTCATGCATGCCCACAACTTTTTATAATTTTACTCAAATTCCATGACAAAAATTAAGATTCTTGCCATTTTCATCAGCCAGATTTTTCTTTTTCTGACTTGGATGCCCTTATACAAGTCTGTGTATTTCTAAAGCTACTAGATAATAAAAATGAAAAGATAACTAAAGCATGTAATTGGTGTACATAAGAATAGGAGGTGTAATATTAAAACTGTGTGGAACTAGGGATCATTCAGATTTGTTTCTAGTAAAATTATTAAGGTTTGAAGGCTCTCAAATGTAAAGGGAGAGATTCCTAAAAATTCAGTTGATATGCAGTGCAACGGAATGAAGTTAGACAAAAGTCTAACAAACAAAAAGGAAAGCCATGTGTTTTTTATCTGAACTCAGCGAAAATCAGACACATATAGAGGGGAGGAAAAAAAACAACACATGTTGGGCTGGTGGAATTTCCCAATTTCTGGTTCCAAAATAAGTTCTGAAGAAGAAACTAATAATTTAAAGTTAAGAAGTTTGCCGTTATGGCTTAATACTGATAATTGTGCTTAGAAGCTTTGCAGTTCATAGTCTGGCGTCTGAACACAATAAAGTAACTTGTTTACGCTGAACCTTGTTCTGTAACTCATACATTGCATCATTTACATTGGATCATTTTCCAAGATAAAAAAAATAATAATCTGTTTTTAATTAGTCTATTTTAGTATTATCCAGTGGAGTTAGTACAGCACCACGAGAGGAAGAAAAAATATTTGTAGAAGAAAATACATTGTAAGTATCATCATGCACCTTTAATTTTATTGCCCAAACTACAAAGTACTTTGCAGGTACCAGAGAAGACAGACTTCGAAAGTCTGGGTTCATATCTCAGTGTTTTTTGAGCTTCCATAGAGCCATTACTTTTCTGCTTCCAGGACAGGTGTAATAGGTATTAGAATTTTAAAGATCTTAATGATATAAGAGAGAACCCAGTGATTAGCAGGTTGCAGCCCAGTTAAGTCTTCTAGGCCAAAAGGTATTCTTTCAAGTAACATCTTATCTTCTTCTTGTTCCATTTTACTGTAGGAAGAAATTGTTTGATAAATCTGTATACATACCATCAGTCACAAAAGAACTTTGCCATCTACACTGTGTCAAGCAGGTTGTGATGTAGGCCATTGCTCAGAAGTTTTGTGGAAATCAGGGGTCAAACTCCTGTGTGCTCAGCCTGGTTTTGCTCTAATAGGTGTGAAAGCTGCTAGGGAAGAGCTAAGACTTATTACTATTAGTTAGTAGTGAGCAGGTCAGTTATTCTCAATTTAAGAAGTTCAGCAGTTAAGTATTTGGGGGATAGTGTTCATTCTGCTTGTAGGAAAAAGAGTTTGTTATTGGGGATATTTCTTAGCAGATGTGTAGCTACCATACAGTAATACTGTTCTCAGTGTATGTGAAAAATACAGTTATTTTCAGAGACAAGAATTAATGTTTATATATTTGTTTTTTGTTTTTCTTTTTTAATACTGTAGAGATTTTGCATATTTTTATGAACCATGTATAATCCCAGAATATCTTCGGGGGCAACAAGAGGAATTTGAAGCTGTATATGACATTTCAAATAGTAACAGCTATCAAAGCCTTTTGGATGATAATCCAGATCAAACCTGTGAGAGTTTATATGAGTACGTATACATTTCTGTACTTAGCAGTTTAAAGGTTTTACTGTTTCAGTTTAAATGCATATAAATTCTGTACCTTTGCCTTAATTAATGTTACAGTATTTCCAGAAAGAAATGACAGAAGTAGTTGGAAATATCTTTGATTCCTAGTATAGAAGTAACTGATGGTTACGAACACTAGGAAAGCTCTAATTTTGGACAGTGCAGGAAAACTGAGGCCTTGAACTTACAAGCACGTTCTTAAGTAATAAAGAAAAACTGTCAAATGGCAAAGTGCAGTTTTGCCCTGAAACAGTGAGTAGGATGGCATTTCTGAAGATGGAATTTATCTGTTCATTTTACTGGTACTCATAGTAGTCATTCCTACATGTCAAAATTAAGGCATATTAAGAATTAATTAAGACATATATGGAGATGATGTCTCAATACAGTTTATTAACAGCATATTTGATATGTATCTGTTGTCTACTGGAGACTAACAGATTCCACCTAGACTGTCAGTTTCTTTTTTTGTTCCTTTCAATTCTCGATTAACTGGAATTGTGTATGTTCATTTTCTGCAATAATGCCTCACATAAATAACATTTGCTTTCTGGAGACAAAAATGTTACATGCAACATCTTACTTAATAACGTATTGTATTAAGGCCAGAATTTGAGTCCTTATGGTCTGTTGTATGTAGATATGTACCTAAAGGTAGGTACTATGTTTTCAAAGAGTTACAGGTTTTTGAGTAAGATGTGGACAAGCGAGAGTATTACAGAAAATTTTTATGCTTACCTAGAACACCATCTTCCAAATTATCATTCTTTAGTACTTCTAAAGGCTCTTTGCTTTTTTAAAGTATTATTGTGTAAATACACGTGAAGTATGATTTTAGAACTGTATGAGAAAACTGATTAACAATTACAACTTTTTTTTTAAGCTATTTCTCTCAAGTACTGGAAGAGCATGGTCCTATGGAACTTAATAATAAATTGCTAGTTGGGGAGTATGAACATTTCCCTGAAGTAGCTCGAAAGATCGTAGAAGATGAAGGTGGTCTGAAATCTTTTCTTCTGAAATCCCATCGTTTCATTATGGTGGATAATATTATTAGCTTAACAAAGCATGAAGCTCTTATTAAAGAAAATACAAACAGAAATGAGATGGAAGATAATGAAGAAGAAAATTATATTGTCTGTGATGTGCAAGAAGATTCTTTCCAGAATAAGCTACAGTTAAATCCAGCTGCTAAGGAATTCAAACCACTATCTTATCCTAAGCAACCTCATCTATCAACATCTACTGATGTAACAGTAGCAAGCTATGAGACTCCACAATATTTGCCCTGTTCTTTACCTACTTCATGTCAATCAATGCTTAGTCAGAATATTGCTACTGTAGAAAATAAGCCTTCTTTTTCCAAAGTTTTACTAGAATGCTTTGATTCAGAAAATCTCCATGCGTTTTTGCCTCAGACTTTATGGGGTTATCAATGTCAAAGAATATCGCCAATGACTTCTCAAATGCCTCTCATTTCAAATGTTGCCGAGCAACCTCGTTATATTTATGCTGATCGTGTAGCTCATCAGGATAACGATGAATCAGCGATTTCAGACAGAAAATGTGTCTGCAGCAGTTTTATACCAACTGAAATACAAACATACAAAGACCCTCAGTGCCTGTCAGTGAACTCAGGTAACACGTTTTATGAGGACAGTTTTGCTGTTGCAAATAGCACAAATGAAGCTGAATGCAGTATACCGGTGATTAAGAAGGAAAAAGAAAGCAGAGGAATACCTATAATGAAAACCAATCCTCATACAAGGATGATAGCTGTTCAGGTAAGCGATGAAAATGGAACGGTTATTTGAGACCTTTTAAGTGACAAAAGATAGTGCTGAGCATCTTGTGTTACATTTCTGCTGCTGTGGAAAGCACAGCTCCTTTTCTCTTCATGACTTCCCAAAGGGTCAAATGTTGTATACAGTTTCAAGAGAAAACAGTTTGGGCTAAGAAGCCAGCTTTTCAGAGTTACAGATATGGCAGTTTCACACATCCATTTATTGTCCAACATGGTAGAGGAACTACTGCAGAGAAGTTCCTAATCTTTTATTTCGTGTTATTAAGGTGTTCCCCCCCTCCCCCTTCACAGGTTGAAGGGAGGAATAATTGTTTATAGTTGTAAGATAAACTAGTCATCTTTTTATTATTGCTTTCTAAATTATGAAAATGTTAACATTTCATGGTTTGTTTTTTTTTTTTCCCAAGCTTGTTATGTGTACACTTCTTTACTTTAAATCTTTCCTAAGCAGTTACTGAAAGTTATCTTCCTTTTAGCTGACTGGCCTTTTAAAATGGGATTTCTGTTTGGTTCTTGAGTACATGTAACGAATTGTTAATAGAAGAAGCAATAGTTTTCAATTTAGGGAATTCTGGATAGCAGAGTTCAAAAGGTCATGATGCAACAGATGTGTTTGTGTTTGCAGAAGTGTGGGAGAGCAAGGCATTTAGCGTTATCTGACTACGATTTTTAATGGTGTATTAGAATGGTAACATAAACTGGATCTTCAATATGTTGCATGATTAGATTTTAAACTTTGGTTCTTTCAACAGGCCCTTGATGGGTGATTTTGGAGGAAAATAAGCAGGGACTCTGAAGGTCATGAGTGTAGTCCTTTTTAAGTAGAGGCACTTCTGTCATAGACCTTGAGTTTAGGATAAGCCACAAAACACAGCTGCTCTGTGAGTTGTCAGACACTGGTTTTGCCAGTCTTAAGTTTTCAGATGTTTAGAGCACAGCTGTGTTTAAAGACCAAAAGAACTGTCCCCAGTATAAATGCTTCATGGTCAGTTAAACTAGGAAAAGATGAGGGAAAAAAGTGCTTTCACGAGAGCTTGAAGCCCAGTTCGGGAATATTTGCATAATTTCTTGTCACATTATAGATAGACCTATTTCGTAATGTGGTTGGATTCATGGAATTGTAGGTTAGGTACAAAAGCTCCAAAACAGAATTGGCATAGTAGTTGCATATGTAAACAGGAGATTTTTCTAATCAATTAATCAATTCTTTGTTCTAGGTGAATCGTGAAGTAGCTGATAGGGAAACTAATACCTTGCCTTTTCATCCATTTGAAATGCAACAAGTAAGTTACCTGTTTATTTGTTCATATTGCTTATGAAGAAGATTAAAGGAGTGCCCAAAAGTTTAATAGTGTGAAGATGAAGGTTTTCTGAAAATAAGATGTTCTAACAGATATTTTTGATTTTGAGTTTTTTTTGTTCCCCCCCTCCCCCTTCATGTTGGGCTGTAATCCGTAATGTCCTTCTTACAAACTTCACAGGCCCACAAAAAGGAGGCTTTGGAGCTTTGTACTGTACCCGTTCAGATGTTGGAGTATGTTGTAGGGGAAATTGAGCATTTTCTCTCCAAAAATCTTGAGGTTTGATTTAAATATTCCATTGGGGCATATAGACAGCTCAGACTGACATTAATGGCAGTCCTATGTCTGTATCAGGAGATGAGTGAGAAAATATGGCCTTCTCTTCATATTCTGGTCTTACCAGACATGAATGTTCATTTCTGTTATAGAGAAACAAAAGCTAACCAACCAACCAGCCAACCAAAAAAAAACCACCAAAACCCCCAAACAAAAGAACAAAGAGCAAAAACACCAAAAAACCCTCCAGATTTTGAATCTCAACTGACAGCAGACTGACTGTCATGAATGTTTGCTGCCCTGTGCATAATGGATGTTGGATTACTTTCTATAACTAATTTATTTCCAGGGAGATATTCTACGTATGGAAAAAGAGCATCAGGTATTAAAAGAACAACTTAAAGAAGCACAGGAAAAATATGAACAGTTACAAAGCCGAAGCTCAGAGGAAATCAGTATTTTAAAAGAGATGATAAAAAAAATTGTTGAAGAGACAGAGGTAACGTTTTTATCCATGCAACACGGGTTAGCCAAGAGAAACTGCAGTGACTCACAATATTGGTTGTGATGGGTCAACAGTATTTTTGAAACTTTAATGGTAGTCCTCGTTGCTTTGAAGTCTCACTCAGCAAATCTGAAAATCTTGTGTCATCTTCCTAACAACACACTTACATGAACACATAAGTTATTGGTTGTCTCCATCTAGTGGATAGGTACTGGTTTTGATCCAACCCAAGAAGAAAAAAGCACTGTGCTGTTGACTCTTTCCCTCTTCTTGAGGAGAAGGGGTTCAAGCGATCAGTGTTTGATTTGCTGGGACAGTTAACAGGCTTTATTTCCTTGAAAATGTCTGGGAGCAAAAGTAGTCCCCAGGCACCACCATCAGCCTATTATCACTTTGACTGGGTTGATTTCATAGTTAAAGCCAAGTGTGCTACGGGCTATTCATTTGTCTGCATTTAAAGGGAGTTTTTCAATTAAAAATAAATAAATAAATGGGGTGAGACCAAAGCCAGTCTCCCCACCACCTCGCTTTATTCCTTAGTAAGATCCTTAAGTAAGGGGCCTATCATTCAATCTCTTTATCATCTTTTTCTTCCTTTCAGTTGTGTATGGAAGTAAATTCCTGTACTACAGCTTGGGGAGCTCCTGAATTCTAGCTTTAACATTCATAGAATCACAGAATCACAGGTTGATTTGGGTCAGAAGGGACCTTAAAGATCATCTGGTTCCAACCCCCTGCCAAGGGCAGGGACAACTCCCAAAACGAGGTTGCCCAGGGCCTCATCCAACCTGGTCTTGAACACCTCCAGGGATGGGGCATCCACAGCTTCTCCAGGCAGCCTGTTCCAGTGCCTCACCACCCTCATAGGAAAGGATTTCTTCCTTACATCTAATCTAAACCTACCCTTTTTCGGTTTAAAGCCATTACCCCTTGTCCAATCACTACACTCCCTGACTAAAGAGTCCTTCTCCAGCTTTCTTGTAGGCCCCCTTTGGGTACTGGAAGGTGGGTGCAGTGAGGACTCCCCAGATCGTTCTCTTCTCCAGGCTGAAGAGCCCCAACTCCCTCAGCCTGTCTTCACAGGAGAGGTGCTCCAGCCCTCTGGTCATCCTTCTGGCCCTCCTCTGGACTCGTTCTAATAGGTCCATGTCCTTCTTGTGCTGGGGGCCCCAGAGCTGGACGCAGCACTCCAGGTGGGGTCTCACGAGAGCAGAACGGAGAGGGAGAATCACCTCCCTCACCCTGCTGGCCACGCTGCTTTTGATGCAGCCCAGGGTACGGTTGGCTTTCTGGGCTGCAAGCGCACGTTGCCAGCTCACATTTAGAGTCTCATCCACCAACACCCCCAGGTCCTTCTCCTCAGAGCTGCTCTCAATCCATTCTCTACCCAGCCTGTATTTGTGCTTGGGATTGCCCCGACCCAGGTGCAGGACCTTGCACTTGGCCTTGTTGAACTTCATGAGGTTTGCACAGCCCCACCTCTCAAGCTTGTCCAGGTCCTTTTGGATGGAGTTCCTTCCTTCTTTTTTATCAACTGCACCACACAGCTTGCTGTCATTGGCAAACTTGCTGAGGGTGTACTCAGTCATGTTGCATGTGCAGATCATTGGAGTTAAGCATTAATGAGTGTGCTAATAAACACCTGACCTAAAAGTAAATTAAGCATTAAGTAAAACTCTGTCATTTTCCTGGCTTAGGTTTTGATCATGTGTCAGTAATCTGCTCTAACTTGCATTTTAATAAAATACTATTTACAGAAATGATGTTTTCTTTCTGCTTTTAGGTGTCAAAGAATGAACGGGACTGGCTTCATCAAGATTTAGAAATAAAAGTAAAAAAATGGCAACAGGAGAAAAAAGAAAACCAAGAGAACTTAAAAGCAATAAGGAATACGGTCAAAAAGCATATGGATACCAATGATAGGTACCAATTTTGAATACAGATCTACATTTTTGTCCCTTTGCTTGAGTTTTTTTTTTTTTTTAATGCAGCAGTAAGTACAGTTATTTCTGATAGTGGTAAGTTTCAGTATCTACTAATTCTATGAATGGAAGTTCAAACTTCTTGCCCTGATAATATCATTCTGAAAATAAGTTAAATGCAAATCTTGGATTAGAGATGCTGTCAATAGGATCTACATGTAGTTACTTAACCTAGTTAGTAGATACTACTCCTTCACTATTTACAATCTTCCGGAGTTTTCCAGAATCCTTTAGATCTGCACTGCTCTTTACCTTTCTCCTTTATGACTTACCATTGCTTCCTCTGTGTGCTCCGCTACCGCTGTATGATTAGCCTTAAATTTTCATTTCATTTTCCTTTCAGTTTTCATTTTTCATTCCTCCTTCTTTTGCACAGTCAACCCAACTGAGCTCTGCTCTGCGTCTTCCTTTCTTACGCGCTTTTTATCTATTCTGCCACGTAGCGTATCTGAAGGTCATCTAGGGATGCACACTTCCTTCTTTCGTAGTCTTGTCACCCGCTTCTCGGGTGAGGGTACTTTTTCAAGTAAAACTGCAAGAACCACATAGCTGCATGTATTTATTGTGGTTTTTTACCCATCGTCCATCCTAAAACAGAAGTCTGCAGGGCCTCTGCGGAACTTACATCAGTAATATCCCGTCATGGCCATGTGTGCAGCAAACCCAGGTATTCCCCTGATGATTATCTCTCCTGGCTTTGAAGGAACAAGAAACAGCTTGAGGCAACCTTTTACCAGAGTCATCGAGCATCTAGATTATGTCACTGACACACTGAAACAATAAATCCTGTGTCATTTGATGTAGTATTATCAGTAGCTTTTACCAAAACATTTTAAGCACTTCAGAAATCTTTAAGTAAGATAATCATTGGCTGTGTAACCAGCTGGAAGCTTTTGCACAGTAATAGGCTGAAATATGTATGTCTGCTTTAGTTTTTTTTTTTTTTTTTTTGCAAGCACAGGTAAACATTTAAAATAGCTGCCAGATAACTGATGAGACTGACATATTTGGCAGTATTTTTTCTAATCAGATTTGACAATTTCTACTATATTTTTAATATTCTCTGTTGGTTTTCAGAATTAAGAAGACTTCTTTCCTTGAATGCAGTTGTATTATCTTTAGTATAAATAGTTTGGGCCAAATCTTTCTTGAAAAATTATCAGCTTGCACTTACATTAGTTACTTGCTGCTTAATTAGGAATACATTTAAATGCACTTACAGTATTAAACAGCATATAAAATGTACAGATTGTTACTGCTGCATAGTTGTCACTATGATTATAGAGAACATGTAAAGTGTTTGCTAGTGAACATTTTTCAGAACATGCTTAATAAATGTTTGATTACTCTAGGTATTCAAAGACCATTGATGAGAAGGAGAAGCAGTATAATATATATTTCAATACATATCTTGAGACCAGGTAAAACTCTTGTACCTCTCAGCAATATTTATATTTTTCTATTTACATGTCATTATTGGAGTTGTCTGTTTCACTCTGGGTGAAAGACTAGAAAAAATAAGCACTCTACCCATATTTCTTCTCAGTTAGTTTACTTTTACTTACCATAAGTAAATGTTATTTTCTTTTAAATATTTAGAATAATTCGAAGCTGACTTTTCAAAATATCATCATACATTTCCCTTGATTAGATGATACCGTATTTTAGGACACATTTGAAGTTGGGTATGGCACATACATACTGAACTGTCATATGCAGCTTTGGATTTTCACACATTTGTAGTCTAAATGTGCATAAAGTTATCTAAACGCTTTCTAAAAGTTGTTCATTTGCACATAGATGGAATTCCAGGTTTCACTTATAGATACATTCTTTATATATGTGAACAGGCTTAGAACAATAAAACTTGCACACCTGCAGTAGTCAAGCTCCCATAAACTTTTTACGTTGCTCAGTGAAATTTGATGAAGAAATCCCAAAGTTATGTCCATGGAGCCAGCAATATGGCTACAAGAACATCATACTGTGCCCAAAGGCACAAGCTGTACAACATAAATGAAGATGTGTAGTTCCGAGAAGAGAGAAGTAATAGCCAAAGAAAACCTCTAAAATGTCATCAATTTTAAGTACTACTCTGTTGTAAATGTTACTCAAATATTTAACCTCTTTTTGTTTTGCAGTAATAAACTTGCTAATGAGAAAGTAAAATTGGAAGAACTTATAAAAAAGAGTCAAGATGACTGCCAGGAGCATGTGAAAAGAGCTGTTAAAGCAGAGGTACAAACAAAAAACCCTAAAACACTTTTGTTATAGCCTACATCGTTTACATTAATTGGTGGGAAGGATGACTTGTGAAGTCTTATCTAACAATTTCCCTTTAAATAGCATCAAAGACTTCTTATAAGAACATATCAAAATTGCTGATCGAATATTGACACCTGCTGTTCAGGATGTTATCCTGCAAAACTTAGCAGATTGTCACGGTGCATTATTATTGACCAGTATTAAAAGTGCACAGAATCTGGGACATCCCGTATTGCCCCAAACAAAACTCAACTAATAATACAGCTTCATACTTAACCACGTTACAAATAGATTCTATTAGTAAGAATTAACCATAGGAAGATCGTGATTCCTTTTCAAAAGTCATGCTTAGTGAATAGTATAGCTAATTCTATGTCACAGAATCAGAATGCAACTTCAGTATTTCACTAAAAGGAGATTACTGATCAAGATATTTGCTAAAATAGTGTTTTATATTGGAAATGCTTTAAATATCATGAACAATGCTTTCTTCTTAGGAAAGGCTTGAAAGCTGTGTTAACCTGCAGTGGGATTTTATAAAAAGATTAGATTGTTGGTCCATGTTGGTCTTCAACCATGCAATATTTAAAAGGCTGCCTTAATCACTTAAAATGTGTGTAGATGTGCACATGTATACACACATATATTTTTGATAAGGTGCAAATGGAACATGTATGGATGCTTTCGCCAGTCAGATGAAGTGAATATAACATATTTATCCTCCCTAAGGCCTGCCAATGCCCTTAATTCTACCTGAAATTCCTCAACACAGGAACTGTGTGTGAGTTTATCATCAAGCTATTAAGATGGTTCAAGGCATTATTCCTTGTGTTACAGCAGTGCTTTTATTGCACTTTTTTTTTACGCAGTTATTTTGTTACAGATATCGGTACTCAAAAACTGGAAAAAAATGGAAGTATGCAAGCTAAATGGCATAGCTGCCAATGCAGACACAAATCTTAAGATGCTGAAGTCATTAAGCAGGTATGGAGAGATTACAACAGTAATTTCAATACTCCTAGTTGCTAAGTAAAAGTAATTACTGGATGTTTAATCATGATCTTTTAACTAGACGAATCAGTTTTGCTCACAAAGTGATGGTAGCGTGAAAGGTACACAGTAGTTTTAAATGCAACTTCCCTGAAGTTGAATTTCTTTTTCAGTCTTACATTACCAACATGTGAGATACTTAAGCAGCAGCAAACTTCTTGTCTTATTCTTTCTTACCCTGGGAAGATTAGGCTATTGGGAACATTCCAGTTACTCCAGTATCACTGGAGAGAGGACTGCAATGTAAATAAAAAAGAGGTGAAACAAAACTGCTGGGCATGTGACAAGATTATTGCCTTCCTTACAAGGAATTAACTTAGCCCTTTGGAGTTACTTCTTTAAAATCATATGCCATATTCCCTCTCCCTGTCTAGGTTGCACCCTAAATATTATTTTACATTTGAGAAGTCTACTTCTAAGATTGGATAAGATATAAGTATCAGTAATTTAACTGATTTTTAACTTACAATTGTTTTAAGTCTTTAACTGTGAGTTAGTGTTAGGGGAAGGAACTGTTTGTTGTATTAAAACCATTGGTCTTAAACAAAAATAGTAGAACAGAATAGTTCAGCTGGAGAGGACCTACAAAGACCATCTAGCTCAACAGCCTGACCACCTCAGGGCTGACCCAAAGTTAAAGCAGGTTACTGAGGGCATTGCCCAAACGCCTCCTGAACACTGACAGGCACGGGGCATCCACCACCTCTCCAGGCAGCCTGTTCCAGCGTCTGACCGCCCTCACAGTAGAGAAATGTTTCCTGATGTCCAGCCTAAGCCTCCCCCGGCGCGGCTTTGTGCCATTCCCGCGTGTCCTGGCACCTCCCTCTGTGCTTCCCCTCCTCAGGAAGTTGTAGAGAGCAGCGAGGTCGCCTCTCAGCCTTCTTTTCTCCAAAGTAGACAAACTAATGGGAATGTTGGAGTTTAATTGAAAATCTTCTTTATTTCAGCAGCTCAGCTTCAGCACTTCCTGAGTTGAAGTCACAGGTTGATTCTTGGGAAATATTTATTTCAAATATAAAGAAACAAATAGAAAAAGTAGAGGTAAGTCTTAATTTCTCTTAACAAGGTATAAACTGAATTTTGGAAATTAAAACAGAATAAATAACTTCAATAATTTTGCATTTCGTTTTTAAAACAACAGTGTCTTCTCCAAATAATCATCTGCCATTTTTTAATGATAAAAGAAAGCTTCGGTTATAAGGCCTGATTATTAAATGTAGTTA
Organism: Anseranas semipalmata; assembly: GCA_013399115.1. Lineage (NCBI taxonomy): Eukaryota > Metazoa > Chordata > Aves > Anseriformes > Anseranatidae > Anseranas > Anseranas semipalmata. The sequence goes on from VXAA01002484.1 coordinate 274,846, forward strand.
AGTTATGATTAATATCTTCGGTTTTATAAAGGCAAAACTCTTTCCTTTATACACGTTGCTTAAAGATCGGATCACAGATTAACAAGTCTAATCTCTCAGTTCTTTTGTATTTTTTTAACTTTAACAGTCCATGCAACTTCTTCAAAACAACAGAAAACTGTCTATTAAAAGAGAAGATGCATACAATGTGTATGTTAAGATTTAAAAACTAGAAGATGTTTCACAAACCCTTTCAAGCATTAATGCAAGTACTTTGGTAGAGATTTGTTACTATGCTAAATGGTAGCCTTATGTCTCCCTGTGAAAGGCCTGATACCTTTGTTGTTTTGCAAAGATGTAGTTGTGTTAATGCCATTCTAACTAACAAAAGAGCTTTAGTTAATGCTAATTTGGAGAAGAATTTGTTTTCCTTCTGCAGGTTGGGTATGATGAAAAAATTCAGATGGTGAAAAATGGTGTACGAAATTGCCTCACCAAAATAGAAGCTGTGGATCTTTCATCTCCTCCCAGTGTCTTAGTATGTATTTTACATTTGATAGCGGTGTGTTAAGAAATTCTTTAAGTTCGTATCAGCATGGCTATCTGTTACAGCATGTGTACATAAAAAACTTGAACATATAGGCTTGAATTCAAAGTAATCTGGCTCTCCATATGCCCAGGCAATGATCAAAAGCAAAAGGTGACTGCTTATTAGCAGGATGACATCCAGTGACAAGTAAATTCTCAAGCCCTTTTTAGAGGCTTAAGCTATTTAAAGTTAACATTAAAATGCTTCCCATTCTGTATGAAGTAAGACTAATTTTTTTTGTATGTCATGACTTAACTGTAGCACCAAAATCCACAGGGACAAGGGCCCATTACGCCAACATGTCATTGTGGATACCAAAGTTAACTTCTAGTCATATCTGTTATGAACTAGATGCAGTACAGTCATTTATGGAAATTAACCCGCAGTAACTACATCCTAGACAAATACTATTAAAAACATTTTCGTGTGGGTCAGCAGTTTCACAAATGCTTTGCTCAAATCACGTCAGTTACTTCCGAACCATGCGTGATTGTTCCTGGTGCAAGGACAAAGTCAGCATAAGTCAATGTTCCTTTAACAATTCACCAACACGACCATGCTAAACTACTTGGAGCCAAGCTAGCTGCAGTGATGATGCCAAAAACCTACATGTTGCCACTTAGGTTGCCATCAGTTTAGAGGTTGGGAAGCAGAGTGACTTCTGATCCTTTTGCTCTGCATTTGGTATCTGTTCTTACTGCAGTAATGCAGGAGTAATTAGAAAAGATATCTGCAGTTCTTTCAGCTTCAAGAAGACTTTAACAGGCAAACACTGAATCTAAACGAAAAAGACTTGATGAAAACTGTTTTTTTTTCCTTGACTGTTCAGTTAATTCTGTCTGTAATTCTTACCATTTTTTAGTAAAGTGCTACAAGAAACATAATTTGATAAAGCTTAAAAAATCTGTAAGGATCAACGAAAATAAACCTAAAGCTTGGAATGTGCAAACTTGTAAAAATCTAATCTCAATTTTAGCCCATTTAGACTGCTCTACTATGTAATGTTTTAGGTCAAGCTACCTTTATGTTTCTCTGTTGTCAAAGCTAAGTTGGTTATATAGGGAGAAAAAAAAAAAATCACGTTCCCAAGCAAATATTCAGTCTCTGGCTTTTTGTAGTAGCTTATTCCAAAATCTACTTTCATTTATTTCTTCTCATTCTCCTAAGGAAACGATCGTTTTCTGTAAAAGGTGGTTATGGGCATACACATCTATAGAGAAGGTAAAATATTTCAACACGTGATTAAAGCATTAAACTAAAGAATACTGAATAAGGACCAGTGGGTTTAAATCGATCATGGGTAAATGTAGAATTTTAGTTCTGTGTGCTAGAAAGCAACCTTCTTGGAGCAGTCAGGTTCTGAAACAGCAGCAGTAATGGGGCCAAACAACTCAACCTATTTTAAGGAGTTCTTTCCATTTATAGAAAAGAGTTGTTAGTTCAAAAAGAAATCTTCCTGGATCTTGTCAACTCCAAGTTTTCAAGATGTTGACTAGAGCTGATGTGTTTGTTTTAAAATAAATGTTACACTGGATTATATGTAGATTATATCATCAATTAAAAGCAGTGAATTTTGTGTTTTCAAACTGATGGCACTTATTTTAAAGCAGTGGTTTCTACCACCAACTTCAAACTATACTTCTTTAAAACTGAAAGCTGTCCAACAGCCATTCATTCTTTAGTAGACCCAGAATAAGTAAAAATAACAGCTTGAATGCATATATACTGCCCTATTTAATCCTGTTTCAAACAGGTTGTCTATATGTAGTACGTACTAAAGAGCACCTTTGTGCAATATTTTTACCTAGCTAGAACAAGTTAAGACAACTTGATAGGGCCTTCCAGTTCTTTATCATGACCAAAATGTAGCATAGTTCATGCTGCAAATGCTCAAGAGTTCAGCTCAATTTATTTTAATTACAGCTTTTTCTTGTGGATTCTGTTTATTTCCTAGAGAAAACAAAGCAGGCTGGCTATCAGTGATCCAGCCGTTGTCATGTACTCCTCTGCGTCTGCGCATCCTAGCTTGCTTCCTGCATTTTCAAGTTCTGAAGATCGAGGTCCAGCAACTGCTTCATGTAATACACAGGCTGGGGTTAAGCCAGCATATGCAAATTCTAAGTCTTGTTCTGCAAGTGATGGATCAGTGAAAAAACATTCCAAACCTCTGGAAGGATCATATGCCGATAAAGCTTCAGTAACTTGTCCATCAAGGATTTCTAGAAGTAATACTCAGCATATCCAGCCAAACCAAACCCATCAAGATGATTCAGCTATACAGATGAGGCCCCCTGGGCTTCCCAACAACACAATGCCTCCAGAAACATTTGAAAATATTATTGCCCATCTACAAACTATATTTCCAGGCTACAGCAGGTATTATTTTAATGTGTATAATGTTGGGTAATAAAAATTCTAAACATCCAATGATGAAGTACAAAAAGAATCGATTTGTTAATAGATGGCTCCTATTTCACGAGAAGAGTTTTCTTAAAATATTAGTTTTTTTTCCCTTGTTCAGTGAGACATTCTTTAAGGGAATAGACCTACAGAGTTGACTCAATGTTGTTCTCACTTAGAACCACTAGCAAATAGAAGTAGTATTATTTTATTTTATTTTATTTTATTTTATTTTTATGATTAAGGTAGCTAGATCCTAGTTATTGAGAGGTGCTGGAAGCAGATGCTTGCTACAGTTCATTTGAGAAGTTAGTATCTTTTAGTTAATAGCGCAGTTGGCTCTACTGCTATGAATCAAACATGGAAACTACAGCGTTTTCTATTACTGTGATTATGCCTATAATAGCCATCATATTACTAGTCAGTAATTACATCATTTTTCTTTCAGTTCAGCCTTTACTAGGTTCATAAAAGAGGTACAGAGAAGAAATGGGAATACATTGTTAAGCTTGAGCTCCACTGAAATTCTAAGCAGAGTGACAGATCTCATTCTGGACCAGCAAAATAAGGTACTGTGGTAGTTGCTGCCATTCCTGCTGTGCACCTCTGACAGTGGAATAATGCAGCACATTCCAGAAGAGAATGCACATTTTCCTTTGCTATCAAGCTCTGAACTGTGAACTTGCTCAAAATTCTTATCCAATACCTGTCTAGGCATCAACTTCAGTAGGGAGACCTGTGAAGTCAGTATCCTCTGCTTCACCGGGACGGACTGGAGCTCGGAGTCAGGAAGTATCTGCAGAACAAAATGGACCCAGCCCACCCAAGGCAAGACCTGTGCACAAAAATGCCTCCAGTAAAAGTACATATCCATCTCAGCCAAATCTCCAGCCATGGGGAAATGTCGGAGCAACGCCTAAATCTAAGTGGAAAAAACTAGTCTATACAGTAAGTCCTTCACTGTTTAAAGAAATTTCAAGTTATTACCATGTACTTCTTATGAAAGGTGAAATAATCAGGGTATTGCTGGAAAAAATAATCAAGATTTGTTCATTTTGTGGACAAAAGCTTAAACAGACTTGGTTAAAATTAGTAACATCATTAAATTATTAGAATTCAATGATTAATTGTTGCTAGCTTTCAAATAACTTAATATTTTCTGTATAGGCCTCCAGTGATGATCCTTGCACCATATGTCATGATGAGCTAAGCAGAGACTCATGTGAACTGGAATGTGGGCATCATTTTCACAGAGAGGTAAGGATTTTTGTTCTTACCACTTAGACGCAAATGTTTATTAACTCTCTGTTCAGTTATACAGCTGGTTTACTTTTTAAAAGCTACCCCCCCTTATCCTTTAGTACCTAAAGTTAAAAACAACAATACATAATTTTTTTTTACATACTTTGTGCACCAAAGTCTTACCGTGTTGGAAAGTTTCCAGTTTTAGATCTCAACTAAGATGATAATTCAGCAGAATGAATTTAAGCTTCTCTTCAGAGTAATCAAGTCTTGGTAATCAAGCCACAGACTTCTGTTTGCAGCATACTTACAGAATGGGCTATCACTATCAAACCTGCATTTGCCACCTGATAGTAGCTGCATGTATAACTTCATATAGTAAAGAGGTCAAGAATAATATTAGAATAACTTGATACTTCTGTCCATGACCTCTTCCCATTGCTTTATTTGTTTACTGCTTAGTTGTTACTGCAAAATAGGTTGATCAGCACAACGGCAGAATTGGAGAATAGTTCTCTAACTGCAAATTTTAGTAACAGGCTATAGAATGTGTTGGAAAATTGCTTACCTATTGGTGACAGTTATTAACAAAGTTAAGATGAACTCTTTATACCACACTCAGACTGTTTCCTCAGCATAATCTTCCTGTTCTTGCAGTGCATTAGAAAATGGATTAAGGAACATTCGAGTACCTGCCCTATCTGTCGCATTCATGCTCTGTTACCTGAAGACTTTCCTGAGCTTCCTGCACGAAACAAATATGCCTAAACCTTGTTTTATTTAACACATAGTAAGATGCAGAGTGGCTGCAGATAAATAAACATCGTGAGAAGGAACGGAAACATGATGCCTAGGAAGAGGCAGATCCCTGGTTTTACTGGAAATGATAGCAGAACTCATTCTGATTCAGTGTTTAACGCTTAGTTGTAAGCAACAAGACACAGGTACTGTCGTGGCACCTACAGAATCCAGTTAGTATGCTCCAAAATCCAGCACTTTTCCTGGCTGCTGCCTAAATGTGTGCAGCTGATGTAGTTCAGAGGCCAGAATCACAGGAAGCTGGTAGGTTCTTTTGGCTAAGAGATTTAAACTACCGTATCTACTTTTCTCAAAGGATGGTTATGCCTGTGCACAATTCCTGTAAAAAGCAGGGGGGGTTCCTTCAGAGCTGATACCACACTGAAAATAAATTCTAATATCAAACAAGTAGGTGAGCTGAATGACAGACTAGCAGAACTTGGAACAACCCAGCCATTACCTTTTCCTAGTATAAGCAATTACAATTTAACTGCAGGATTCAAATCAGGCTTTTTGTGATTATTATGAATACAGTTCATAAAATTGCAACAGAAATCTACAGCTAATAATTCAGATTGTTTAAATAATGACTTCTAGCAATATTTTGAAGCAAGCAGTTTAAGTATTCTTGTCATTCTTTCTGTTTGTACATCATTGATTTGGAATACTATGACTCAATTTTTTTAATGTGAAAATGTCTTAAATTTCCCTCATAGTTGAGCTGATTTGTGTATATTGGAATTAAAGGATTTTTATTTTTGATGAAGCAATACAGTGCATCCATATTCTGTGTGTGAATGCCTGTTTATGAGCAATGTGAGGTACACAATACAAACAGCTGAAAGAATAGCTATCCTACTGCTTTAAGTCTGAATTTGCCAGAATGAGTACCTTCTTCATTGTAAAACTTGTTTCAGATAGCCAAAAGAGCAGGACTAGATAGGGTACACTGGGACGCTAAACGCTGAAAATATATGTATGACTGTTTGGGTACAAGCAGCATTAAACTGATTATTTGAGATTAGGTAATTCTAATGGACCATTTGTTTCCCCAAGTGGAGAATGTATACTACAGATGAAGTTTTAAACTATCCTGAGATATGTCACTATACTAATTGGAACTTGGATCAAAAATAAAATTACTGCTGCAGCTGATGTGGTGTTTTTTTTTATTTATTTTGTGTAATATTTTTGCTAAGTGTGAGTTATTGATGAGTGAGCTACCATTTGCTAGAGGGCTAAGGCACTGTACAGCTGAACAATTAGCTACTGTGCTGCTCAGCATTACACCACTTGCATCCTTTTCAGCTTCCATTATTTTCTCAGTAGGGGAAAAAATTACATATCTAATTAGTCTTTATCAGCTGTTCACAGAAGCAGCCCAAGTCCTCGCTGCTTAGGACATTTTTCCAGGGCAGAGGTATCCTTGACCTGCTACGTAGCGGCAAAGCAGTCCCGCATGCCATAGCTGATGGTGTTCCCCAAATAGAATATAACTTGCCTTGAGGTAACGAGGGCGAGTTGGCTGTGCAAACAGGTAAGACAGCACCTACTGTTAATGCAGAGCCTTAGCACTGAACTGATATTTACATATGTTCACACTTGGTATCAGTCAATCTTATTTTTCCCTAGACTCACAGCACAGACAGGACCCCATGTTCCTAAGCGGGGTGCTTTTTTAATCTATGCTCCTTTTCTCTTCCCTGACTCCCAGAAACTGCACGACTTTTACTGATATCCAGAGATAGTTCTTTCACATCTTTAAAAAGGAGGCCTTAGAGCAGACAAAAACCAAGATCTGGTTATAAGGCATTTAAGACTGTTTATGGAGATAAGATGTCTCAGACTCTTCAATGGTAAGTATGTGCAGACAAGGTTAGTTTATTTCCAGACTAGGGCAAGGTAAAACAGCCATGCTCTGTGTTCAGGATTTCTGACTTAAGGCTATAGTGAGTGCTAAATGATTATTCCTGCAGTGCTGGAATGCGGTTAACCGTTTTCTTTATACATGAAAGGTCTAGGAAATACTCTACAATTACAGTAGAAGTCTGGTATCGATGTGTGAGAAGAGTCCAATTTCTAATCCACAATGACCAGTTCCAGGCAGCTTAGTGCAGAGACTATAGCGTTAATCCTGTGCTTCCTCTTGGAGAGCAAGAGCACTGCAGAGAGCAACGGGAGCGCTTACTCTAGAGCAGGATTTTTCAGCTGGTGCTCCTGGATTTCTGAACCATTCTGTGCCATCATGGTATGGGCAGAGGGGCAATCTAGTAGGCTGTAGTTGAGATCTGCGGCTGTGGGTTCTATGGCTGGGGCAGGATTGAACACCAGCATATCTTTTCAAATAACTTAAATGTGTGAAGTGCTGCTGCTGCTTTAGCTTTGAGCAGCAGGTGGCACTCCTATAACACCATGTAGACTAGAAACAGGAACTTTTTTTTTTTTTCCAGAAATCATCCTGTACAGATTCCTGATCTTATTTCTAGTAAATGGGGGTGGGGCACATCAAGGCAGGGGGGCTTTTTTTTTTTTTTTTTTTTTTTGTAGGCCTGGGGTAAGACA
>VXAA01002484.1:282457-305369 GCA_013399115.1 Anseranas semipalmata
TAGGACTGGTGTAAGACATTAAAATTTTTTTTTTTTTTTTAAACTGAAATATAGCTGATAGAGAACCATGCCAAACCCAGAATTACATTTTCCTGCTTGGCAGTGCTGCTGGATAAAGCTACAGGAAGTTGGTTTTGGCAGTTTTCTTTTTAATTCTTTTTAGGTTGTCATCTTTATACTCATACTTGATGCAACACTATATACTTAGCCTGCCTCCATCCCACACAAAATTTTATGGAAAATTCACAGAAGAAAATTGTGGCTGTTCTGTTAACTTTAAACAACATCAAAATCCATAACCTGTTCTTCTTGAGAAAGTTAGTTCTTGCTGAAATGGCTTTCCCATCTAGTTCCTGCTTTGCCACTTTACATGAACCTTTAAGACATCTTGTTGCAAACATTTTAATGTATTTCTCAGCATAAAATTGTATATTTACCTTCACACATTCCTCTCCTGGTGGTTATATTTATACTTTTATGTTGATCAACTGACACTATTAACCCACCTATTTAAAGAGTAAATGGCCTGTCTCCCTTGGAATGGTTACTTGCATCATTAATAATCTTGTCCTAAAGGCACAAGGTGCTGTTACATAAAAGATTTTTACGTAGTTTCTCCACTATTTGGTAGAGTCTGCCCTTTGAACAGACTGGTCTGCAACAGCACCGTGGTGCTGTTTGTCATGTAAGTCATTCCTTTTTCACATCAAAGCTGAGCTGTACAAGTCTAATAACAAGGAAGATGTTAAAATGCCAAGAATAAGTATGTTCTTAAGCTAAAAACTTTTGACTGATCTTTCTTGGTGCTATTTTACACAAATAGCAAAGGTAAAATAAGGGCATGTTTTTCTAATCCAGGGAAGATCCAGTGCAGTGGAGGGAAAAGTCACATGCAAAGCAGTAACTTCTGTTCTAAGCATTCCTGCAATACAGACTCATTCCCAATTTGACCAAAACCCATTTGGTGTTATTTCACATCATTATTCATTTCACATCTCTTATTTCAGTCATCTTGCAATATTCATCCGAAGACACTACCATGCACCGTTGTAGCACCATTTATTATACTTTCAAAGATACTATTCAGTACTGTATCATAATATCATACCCTCCCCCACTATATATACACACCATATATAACAGGACCAAGTTTAAGAGGCTGTTAAAGGACTTTGGAACAAGTATTGCATTGTGAAATAAGCAGTGAAACTTATTACGTATTTGTACAAGTTGTAGAAATATGCAAAAATCATTCTTTCACAATTTGGCTGACAAAAATAGGGGAAAAGGTGGCTGTTGAAGTCAGAAAGACACTTGACAAGGCTCTCCAGATAGATACATCCACAGAGGCTATCATAAGACAGGCACAGTCTTTGGGAAAATTTATAGACTGAAAGCCCAAGAACTATCAGCAAGGAGAAGGAAGTGATGTGTTTTCAGTTAAAAAACAAAACAAAAACAAAAAAGCAGGATAAAAGTTCATTTTGTCTCTGAATAATTTCATCCTTTTTCAGTAAACCCTCAAGTGATTCTTCCTCTGGCTATTTACATCCTGCAGAGCTTCAGTGGGAAGTTCTCTGTGATGAGATGATCATCATGCAGAAGGACAACAATGTTCACTTCAAACTCTGAGGGAAGGGGAAAAAAAAAATAAAGAGTTCCATTTAGTAATCCATTAATCTTACTGTAACAGTAGGATCAGAGCAGACAGTTCCTGCTCTCAGATGCATCACTTCACGGGACTCTCCCAAGCTATTTCAATACTCTAGATTTTTCTGTGGCCAAGTAATACAGGAAGGTGGGGCTGAACAAGGTGCTCCCGACAGAACCTAATCACAGGCACCTGAGACCTTGGGCCATTCCTAGAGGACCTTGGCTTGTTCTAATCTGGAATTCCTCTGGATTCGTTTCCATGTCACTGAAAAACTATGCCTGGTGACCGGAAGACTCTATGTCAGAGTTCAAACATCTAAGTTAGAAGGGACTTTGGTGTGAGACACCTTACCCAAAACAATATGCATTGTTTAGAAGCATGTTAAGTGGAAGAGTCAGGGAACAGGTTCCTGCCCGCACTGTCAGCACATAACATATGATTCTAAGGTGTTACAGAAAATGAAATTAAACACCAAAACACAATATACCTGCCAACTATAAAAAAAAAATCTCAAAATCTACTCTTTAAATATTGTATTGTGTTGGTCAGAAACAAAATCAGTATCAGATCTTCTAAGTGGAGACAGAATATAAAGACCGGTAGAGTTAATGAATGAAGGAAACCAGATACAAAACTAAACCGAAAATAACTGTCTTTTATTTATAAGAAGTCTTAATACGGGTATGAAGATGCTCAAGAAGTAGGTACTACATTAACAGTAGCCATTTGTCACTGTAAATTACTATTTAATAGCTAGAAATGACAAAAATGAACTAGAATATTATTTTGGGAATAATCACTGTACATATCAGGTGCAAAAATGCTCTTGGGGGAACAGATAATCAGGTAGTCAAAGCTGAAAAATTATCTGTGCACATTTATGCAAGATATACAGCAGAAAATTAAGAGGAGCTTCAGTTGTGAAGGATCCTAAAAGTAGGGACTTACACTGTAGGGACAGCTACTGCTATAGTAGCTTCAATCTGATGCAATGAAGTACGAGAAGGAAAACCAACGCATTCCAAGAAGATGAAGGGAAGAAAGACAGGCTAGCAAGGAGAATTTTTGAAGTACTTGTTTGAACAAATGAGAAGAATCCTAAATTTTAGATGTTTGTTAATGAAAATGCTGGATTTAGGATAGAGTAAGCAGGAAGAAGTGGCCTGTATAGACCAAGTAAGCAAAGTCTGCCTCACTTTTTCTATTCAAGTCTGTGCAGCAGGAGAATGGGAAGCAAAAAAAGAGAGGCAATGGAAAGAGGGATTCTCACCAGTGATGAAAAGAAGGAAGCAATCATCTTGGTAATTTACTCTTGGGGTATTACTCAAGTGTTGAATAACTCCTGATTTTTTGACAGAAAAAAAAATTACTTGCTGCTACAATGTTTCTTCTGTTCCTTTACTATGTAATTCTGTTAGTCAGAACTAGCATAACAGTTTCAAAACTGTTTTTAATTGGAAGCATTATCTCTATCTATATGAAATACAGCCTACTACAATCCTGTTTGTGGAGCCTCTACAGGGAAAGAGATGTCCTTGGTTTTTCTTGCACAGTGATTCATCCCATTACGTGCCAGAAGCTGAAGTGAAACTAGGAACTTTTTTAATGGAAGATGCCAATACAGCATAAAATTCTGTCCACTTACCAACTTTGAAGTTTGTTGTTTCCAGTGTAGGGCAGGTGAACAACCTGGGAAACACCATGTATATAGGAATTGGTAGGCCCCTGCAGACATCCCCATCAGCAATCTGAATATTCTGTATCTCTGTGGCATCTCTGGCATAACCTTCCGCACACCCTGGTGAAAGCAGGAAATTTAGAGGGAGAGGAAGGGAAGGGAAAACAAGAAAGCAAAGCAGTGTCCAAAATTCAAACACGAAAATTCACCAGGCTGGGGCGTGACAGACACCCCACAGGGAATAGAATGGGACAAGACCTTTGGCCCTTTGACCTGTGAGTTTTCACATTAGTGCTCCAAATTAAGGGTCATATTTAATTTAAATTAATGTTTGGACTGTTCCACCCGAAGTGCAAAATGATTTTTTGCCAATCTTTCAATCGTATGGCTTTCGACAGTCTTGCATATTTAAGGTGAAAGTGCAAGTGGTAATTACAGCAGTCTATCCAAAGTCCATTTATAAAGAAACTCACCACAGGTTTCCACGCGGACTAACTGCAGCTCAATACTTTTGACTGCAGCTTCCGCATTCTCCACCACCAGCTCCCCTGTTAGCGGCTGCGTAATGATACAGTTTGTAGAGCTGAGATGACCTCTGATGAGAAATTTTGGAAGTGAAGCTCTCTAAAAAGATGGGGAAAAAACAAACATATAACTGTACGAGCAGACTAGGAAAACAAAGACCTTACAGACAGAAAGACAGGAGTTGTCAAAATAAGTAGGAAAGCCCAAGAAGCTGCAAAATTAAGAACTCAAAAGTTCAGAAATGCCTCAAGTAACTTAGTTAAATTAAGTCTTTAAATAGGTAACCTTATGCAGACGCGTTACGGCATGTCCTGCTACCCTCCCCCTGCCAAGCATCCCCCTTCTCATGCCATCCACAGCAGCATTTTTCCTAGGATGAACTGACAAAAGTTGGCTATTACAATTTAGCCAGAAATCAGGAAACACATGGGAAGGAGGCAGACTGGCAGGAATCAACGAGATGGCTGTCAGGTCACTTGACCATGCTCTAAAGAACTTCATTCTTGTCCTGTTTCATATACAATATTTTCAATACAATCCAATATACAATAATTTCAATACAATCCATCGTTTCAGTAATTCTCCCTGCCTTTTAAATTCCTCTCTCATGGCCAGTATTGAGAGGGAAGACAGACATTTAAAATGTTCATTTAATACAAAATGTATCGTACTGCTATGTAGTAGGACACCAACTGGACAAACAATAGAGAGCTTAACTTGAATACAAGATCACACTTCACTTTTAACATTCTCTCAACAGCAAGCACATTTCCTACTTTTTATGAAACGAGCTGTAAGAATAGCTGATTGAGGATGACAGTCTAGAAATCAGTTTCCATAAAAGAATGAAGTGGGTTTTTTTGCCTCCCGCACCCTCACACCCCTCCCCTCTTTCAGGCCAGCAGGCATCACAGATATTCTCTGCCAGCAGAGAAACTCATATGCCAGAAGCTCCAGTTACATTTCAAGTTCTGGCAGGAAGCATACTGAAACAGTCATGTATTCTACCCACATCTTCAGCTCATATCTTCACCATCCAGTTTTCTGGAATCTCTTTGAGCATCCTGCTGTAACCTTCCCCTTCTTTTGCAAGTGTTATTCTCTCCCTCCTTATTTTTTTTTTTTGTTATTGACATCTCTGATGGTTGCCCCTACCTTCCAACCATCTGTTTACACTTGCTTGTGGTGTTGGATTTTCTTGCCCATGTAACTGGTTTTCCTTTCTTCCAAACCAACTCTCTTGTTGAAAACCTTTTTTTCTCCCAAACTTTTTTGCTTCCTAGTCCCAGCTGCCAGTAGCAATGGCAAAATAGTTCTCATCAGCTATTGTTTAGACTGTTTCACTCATACCCAATTCCTCTGCAGAATTTAGCTGTTCCACTCAAAACAAATCTTTGGGGGAAATAAACAGAGAGGAATTTTTATGTGTTTAGTAAACTTGACCTCATCTGGGTATTATCTCCTAATGGAAATAACAGAAATTAGATCCCTGACAAAACCACTCTATAAAATACTGAGTCCTATAATGTATTAGTAAAATGACCTTTTATTGTACAACCCCTAGCAGGTTTTTCTCATCACTAGTATGAGTAAAAGCAGACTTACTTCCCTGCCTCACAGGGACATCGTACAACTATCCCCTGAAGTATGGTGGTCAGGAACCTCAAAGACATAGATAAAAGGAACTTGCAGAACAAGAACTCAAGGCCATTTTCTACAATCCTAACCTACAAGTCTATTATCCTAAGCTAGCTCTACAGGTACCTCTCAGTGGTAGCCACTAAAAGGACAAGAGGCTACAGCCACAAATTGAAATACAGGAAGTTAACTGAGGGTGGTCAAACACTGTAACAAGTTGCCCAGAGTGGTTGCAAGTCTCCATCCTTTGAGACACTGAAAACATGACTGACATGACCCTAAGCAACCTGCTCTAGATGACTCTGCTCTAAGGACAGGGCCTGAAATAACCAATCTCCAGAAGTGCCTTCCAAATATAATCATTCTGCGAATATATGGAATCAGGCCAACGATGGCATGAAACAAGCCAGCAGCTGATCAAGAGGTCCCCTTTGAGAAACAGTTGGAAAAATAGGTTGAAATTCAAATGTCTACAATGAAGAGCAATGGAAGAGAAATCGGGGATGCTGAAGGGAGAGCTGTAGCAGGAAAGTACTCTTACTAACAAAAAGAGCACAACAAGAACATCTGGAAAAACAGAACACAGGTTTCAGTGGATAAACGGAAAACCATCTTCAGAAGGCTAACTAACCATGGGAGCTACTACTGTTCATACTGTCTTCCCAAAGCCACACAATGCTATAAAAAAAAAAAGACAGAACCAAGGAATCAAAATATACCTTTTTAAAGGATCTTGCTACACATGGTAAAGACTTTTTTCCCCTCACTTCACCGCCATCTTTCACTCAGAAAGATGAAAAACATATTTAACCATTACTGAATGAAGTTCCACCTTACTTCACCACTATCAGAAGAGAACAAGCAGAATCACTTCATTGCTTACAGAAGGTTTAAAAAAAAAAAAAAAAGTGGGGGGGAGAAAAGGAAAGAAAAAGAGCTGATCATGTGCAAAGTATTTATTCATTCTTCTCTTTTTCTCATTCAGAATAACACAAGCACTACATTAAAAATAAAACAAACAAAAAAAACTTACCTCTTTAACATTCTGCAAAGTTTCAGGAGTAATTGTGAAGTCTACTGGGCTTGGCATCAGTTTCCCTTTCTGTGACTACAGGGTAATGAAACAGTTAAACCGTGAACTTATTTACAACACACAAACACATACTCCGAATACTGAAACATATGGAATGCTATAGAAAAAAGTTAAATTTCACATTTCTGTATTTACAAATAATTACATTTTGTATGTCACATCTAATGTTTCCTTCCATTATCAATACTTAGCAATTCTGGGGGGAGAGGGGTAAATTATAAGTGAGCTTGCTCCACTACTCCAAATATGTTTTATGAACTCTCCCTCCCTCTTGCTATCTCTGAGCACTTTGAACTGCTTTTGCTGCCCTTTCAGTAACAGCTCAGGTCTCTTAAGCCATCCTTACACTACAAGGAGATCCTCAGTTGATGGAATCTAGTCTAGTGTTGATTCAACGACTTAAGAGTTTCAGCTTCCTTAACTGTAAAATAAACACAACTTGGTCCGGGTTAACTTTCCACACCAGAGAAGCAATTCTGGGGGCACATTATTATAGTTCCTCCGTATCTATCACAACAGATAGTTATCACAAAACCAGTAGTTAGTCTTCAACTAAGTGGCTCAGTGGGCCCTTGGCTCTGCTGAGATGGAAGTCTGAATTTGTATGAGGAAGGCAAGTTTCTCTTACCATTCACCAACCTCTGTCTCCATCCTTACCTCAGAGAGGTACACTATCTTTTCCTTACATGTTCAGAATAAATAATCAGTGCAGCATCAGCTATGAGAGACCCAACTGTATGTGACTGGGAGTTGGCAGAGCACTGCAACACCAATGGACTTAACTTGAAGTCTTAGGATTTACTCTCACTACTCAAGAATTCAAAATAGCTTCTGCTGCCCAGCTGCAAGATGGAAGATACTAGCAAAAAGATGGACTGTATTTCCCCACACATGACAAATTCTGGCAAAGAATAAGGTTAAGGGAAATGGTACAATGAGCAATGGCAGTGAGAATTATATGTTCAGTAAAACCTCATTATTTTACCGTTACTGCAAGATTCATCATGATTTACTGACTTGTGATCTAAGAAGTGCTGTAGTGGGAATACGAAATAAAATCAGGAAACTGCATAGTATAATTTGTTCATTATTTTGACAACTGTGGCTTACTTGTAATATAATAATGGACCAATAAAAAATAGCATAATATATTTTAGAAAATAATGAAATCTTACTAACAGGAGACCTCTTTATAGCACCTAGCTAACTCTGCGACAAAAGTAGTATAGAACTAAACAACATATTTCCACCATTACTCATAAGACAGACAACAGAGTCTAATACTTTAACCGTCCTGTTAAAGCGTTCAAAGGAATGATACAAACAGTATGTTCTAGCAAATTCTGGGTGGGGAAAAAAAAAAAAAAAAAAAGAGATATTTATATAGGCCTGCATGGTCTGTACTGATATGGGATGCTCTGAACAGGTATATAAGGCAATATAAACTGAAAAGAAAAAAACAACAACAACAGGAAACAATAGGAATTTCCAAATAACAAGCAGTGAAGCATTTCTGGTGAGACAGTCAAATCTCAGCCCACAATGACATCCTCACAGGAGAAAGATCATCTCCATGTTGCTGACTGCAGCATGTGGATATTTGTTAACCTGGATATCTTAGCATATTGCCAACCATAGGCTTATATAATAAAGGTGATTAAGCTGACAAGTTTCTTATTTCCAATTTGATGCAGTCCTTCAATACTTTGACTCAGGGCTCTAAATCACAATTAGTCACCTGAATAACAGAAATTAGGTAGTGTCTCTCCACTAACCCACCATTCCCATTTCAATGCCGACAGGTGCCTGCAACCTTTGGATAAGAAGTGTCCAGATAATCTGAAACAGTGTTTAGGAGAATACTATAACATTTATCTAAGCACATCATTGTTTCAGAACTGAAAAGAATGAGTAAGAGAATAAACTCAGTGCAAATCCTACCTGTACCATTTTCTTCAAATGAAAAGAGAGGCGTTATTCTAATCAGGAACAACTGACACCCTAGCTCTTCTAGATAGTTTTGTTTTGTTATGTCTTTTACTCATACACATCACATATGCTGCTATTACCAATTTTTTCACTTGGTTTTCTAACCTTACCTCCAAACTTCACTTAAAATGAAAAAAAAAAATACCACAAAACACCACCACAAAACAAACCACACAAACAAAAAACCTTCACTTTGTATAGTTAACACAAACCACGCTTACCAGCGAGTGGACAATAAATTCACAAGTCTTCGTTAGGTCCTTTGCCAGCAGAGAACGTCGCATATCACATCGTAGGGTATACTAACAAGAAAGGGATGGCAAAGAAAAAGAACAGAGCCTTACTTAAGAACTTAAGGAATTTAAGATTTCCTCCATCTGTTAACTTTTAGTCTTTTTTTTTTTTTTTTTTAAATATGTGCAAAATGTTGCTGCTAGTAATATTTACGGCATCATTTACAACAGATTAGTAGGCAATGAATATACCAGGGATGCGGGGGGGAGAGGGGAATAAAAAGTATACGATTTTACATGCTCCCAAATGAAACCTAATTTTTGTTTGTGTTTACAGTCCCATCATTATTTTCAAATGCTTTTCATTATCTTCTGTGTTATATAAGAGCTTATAAGATTGAGAGACTAATTCACTGACAGAGTAATACTCGTATGGCTTGAGTACCCAAATTACATTCAGTTAAGACTGATTACTCTATTGCTTCTCACCATACTTTGGATAAGTGATTATCAGCAAGATATATTCACAGCCTTTCTAATTTAAAATTCAATCTTACAATAAATTTAGCAATGGTAACAGTTATAAGCATAGTTAATTGGGAGCTGTCTTTAACCATACAGCTCAACTTAAAAGCAGCAATGCAAAAGGTTAATTTTGCTGTTGACTGTTCAATAACTTGCTGCCTATGTCCTCCCTTTTCTCCCCTACAAAGGAAACCATAAACCAGTGGTTGAAAAATAGTTCTAACCTTCACCGTAATCATACACTTCAGCACCTATAACATATTCTTTCAATGTCCTTACAAGATAGGAAATTTGTTGGGGTGGAGTATTTTGGGGTTTTGTTCATTTGTTTTATTGTTTTTTTGTTTTTTTGTTTTTTTTTGGGGGGGGGTCTTTTTTAATCCTTTCTTTAAAGATGAGTAATAGGCAAAAATGGGTATGCTCAGACTAAAGGTCTCGGCTTCATAACTTCCAGCTTTTCTTAAACAGCACCTTTAGTTACTCAAATGAAAAAATAAATAGGTGGTGTACTGTTTATAGTCCTTTTTGTCCATTTCTTGATTTGGACAGAGAACAAACCAAGTAGTTAGAAGCAAATGAACTCTTTCATTTGATATATTTAAAATTAGTAAAGCATTTTAAAGCAGTTAAAGCTTAATTTGTAAAACAGTTAATGTTCCCCAAATCTATCTATATATCAGTTTTATCAGGTATCAGTACACCTTAAATAACCCTGGGAGAGACTACATTTTCCTCTGCAGGGACAGAGAAGAAAAAGACTCAGGCTGGCTGAAATCTAATGATCAACTGTTTAATTACAGTTTATCCTCAGCTTGCAAAGAGAAGCTATGTAGATGAGAGATGGAAAGACAAAATATATATATATATATTTTTTTTTTCACCATTACAGTATACCTTGAAACAAGTGATATTGATCATAAGCAAGTTATCTGGATTATGGAAAGCAACCCAACCAGTTTTGCACCATTTTTGATTTATGAACCAGAAACAATAGATTTTTCATTAGGAAGAAATCCAAGACTGAAAAATGATATGCGAAGGATTAGAAAAAAGATCTGAATGTAGACAAAAAAAAAAACAAGGGATTTTTTTCCATCCTGTATGCTGTCAGTACTACATAAAATTAAGGTAGTCATATAGGATGGAACGATGAAACAGCCTCAAGTTGCACCAGCGGTGGCTTAGATTAAATGTCAGGAAGAATTTCTTCACTGAGAGTTAGACATCGGAACAGGCTGCCCAGGGAAGTGACTGAGTCGCCACCCCTGGAGGTATTTAACTAAAGCATGCACATGGTGCTTAGGGACATGGTTTAGTGGTGGACTTTGTAGTGTTAAGTGATGGTTAGACTTGATCTTATGGGTCCTTTCCAACTTACACAATTCTATGATTCTCTATATAAAATTTGCAGCTTAAGCAATACCCTTCTGGATACAAATGATGGGAAGGAAGAAAGCAAACAATGGGAATACCCGGTAAATAAAAGGCTTTGAAGGCCTTATCTTCTATAAAAGATTTTGGTGTAGGATGGGTGAGAACACAACAGTAAGAGGTCTAAGGCTTCGTATATGAATGAAAAAAAACAAACTTTTTTCTTTTTAATTATTAGTTTATATTAGTGATCATCTGTAAGTCCATTCAACTCGCTTCTGAACTGACCAAAACTTTGTATTGCAAAAATGGAAAATTCTGATGGATACCAAAGAATTTTAGACACATTAATTCAGAGTTTACAAGTAACCCAAGGCAAAACTACATATAGGATGGGAAATCAGAACTCTGAAAGCTGCATGCCAAGTCTTCAGACAGGGCTTTCCTTGCCAAGGCTAAAAGAATATTATCTACCTGACTATGCTGAAAAGGAATGAAACACAGGATGAAAAACAGCATCATGATTTACTCTGCAACAATGGAAATAACAACAGCAAAAGCCCCAGTGAAGACATCACAACAGGCAAGACATATTCAGACAAGACTATCAGGACTTTTATTATGGTGATAATGATTATTCATTCAAAACACAAAGTTCTCAGATAGGCACATTACACACAGCTCTTTCTTTGGTTTGTAAATCTTTCCCATTATTACAAAATCATGGTACTATCTAGATACAGCTGGTATGGCTGGATTGGAAGCCAACTGTACAAACCTGTAATAGCAATACTGAGAAAGTATACTTACGATATAAAATCTCAGTAACATCTTCAAGCATAGTAATAACATCTTCAAACAGAATAATGAAATAAGTAACTAAAGATGCATGTTAAGCAAGTAAACCTGAAGGCATAATCTCACTAAAACATTAATTTAAAAGACACATGGAAAGGAAGATCTAGAAAGACTGCAGACTTAAGCACTAGTTAGAAGTATTTTGTCTGTAAACTCTCTATCAGTGCCACTTCTTTGTATCCCATGAAAATAAGGTCAGGTCTAAAGAGTTTTAACAAGAAAGGAACACCTAATTTTATAGGTCTAATCCTCCTCCAGTTTACACTCTTGCTATTTTTTTAGCTACCTGTGATAGGCTAAAAGGTTTTTGTTTGTTTTTCAATTCCAGACTTTTTGATATAACTGAAAAGTCTGGAATTTAGCTTTCAGTTCAGCTAAGTAACTAACAGTTATACTGTGTCATCAGATCTAATACATCAGTGAGCTACAGGGAAAGAGTGTTTTACAACCCAGTGATTCTTCATCAGCACTGGTCTCAAAACTTTGTCATTTCATGGATCCCTTTCAATCTTTTCTTGAAGAAAAAAACACTCCTCGGTAAGAAGCAGCATTGGTTAGTGCATTTACATTCAGATATGGCTGAAAGTAGACTTTCCCTCAAAATAACAACCACTAACAGTATGGCAATCTTTAACCAAAAAAGGTCAAATTTCTAAATTGTTTTTCCACAAGATTCTGTTAAAACCACGTTGTGCATACAGATTTTGGCAGGAAATGTTACTACCCATCTCTACAGGAAATCAAACAACTCATGTTTTTGAAGACGCTACAAACTCTCAACACTGATTTGAGTCTTCATTATGAAATTACTCAGGCACATGTTGTTTTGGTTTTTGTTTTTGAATAAAAGCAGATAGTGGTGCAGCCTTTTTTCCACGAAGGGAACGAATGTAGTGTGTCTACAACATAAGGGGGGGGAATCAGTTCTGTTACAATAGTTCTGACCTGAATTACGTCAGGCAAGACATCTCCTTACCGTACATTAACTGTCATCTTTCTTTAAAGGGTTATTCCATATGGAAGGCCTGAAAGAGTGAGTGATGGAAAGATTTCTTCCAGTTAAAGGATGCTTCTTAAAAATGAATGCAGGAAAACAGACTCTGAACACTAGGTAGCTTTGCTCCTGTAGGACTTATGCCTGTGTCTTAAGATGGATCTGGTAAGTCAGAAACTAAAAATGAAGTGTACTAAGTATTATTAGCAGTAATTGGTTGGTCTACTATGCTAACAAAACCTCACTGATACTAGATGAACAGTACAAATGTTTATGTTTGGGTATGCACTACAGATTGTTTACATAATGGGAAATGCAGCTTCTTTCACAAAAAAAAAAAGAAAAAAAAAATTGGAACTAGATGCAAATATCACCCTGAGTGTATTTTTATCTTTTATCTGTAAAAGAACTTTACTAGATTTAACAAGCATGGCAAATACGTTTTATACTTTCTCAACCCAAAACCCCTCTTTCCAGCATGCTCTTAATTCTCTCTTGTACATCCCATGTTACATCTGATCAGTTTCATTACCATCAACTATTTCCAATACAAGGCTTAAACTTGCTGAAAAGAAAAGGGAACAGACATTGCAACAATTTAAAAGACATGATATTGATAGAATTCTGAGATCTCAAGATTGTTTCGTTGTCATATTTAAGTGTTAGCACCTCCAGAAAGCGTTGAATCCTAGAAACTCTAACTGAAACAGGCAGCAAGAAACTACCTACAAACTAATACTTGAAGGTTAATACGTATCACATTTTTTAATGTCATGTTAAATTATGTCTAGAAAATGTCTAGCCCACATCAGAAGAATGCTGTATTAATAAAGAGAAGCTTAAAAGCTTTACTTACTTCAAAGGATCTCTAACTTTTCGCTCATTCTTCAAATTGACAAAAGCAAACATATTTAAAAACTAGCACTGTAAAGACTTTATCAGAAAACTTCATCCTCTGCTCCCGTGGAACAAGAGATACTGCAGATAGCAAAAGCTCAGATTTTCTTTACAGATACGACTGCCTTACCTGAATATTAACAAAGACGCCATGATACGTCTCGTACAGAACTTTGTTGCCCTTCACATGCAATGGAAATTCAAAAGGAATTTCTGTCTTGCCACTGGGGAGTTTTCCTGGTTTTACCATTTCAATAGTACTGTTAATAATTTGAATAGGCTGCAAAAATAAATATTAAGATTTAGGTTGAAGCACAGCGACAGTTCCATCATTTCAAAAAGAACCAACAATGTTACTAAACCTCTAAGAGACTTCCTGAATTTCCAAAAATTCATGTATTTCTTCCTGATATGCAGTTCTCCAGTCTTACAAGGAATAGAAGTATTATGAATGCTTTGCTCAGGAAAACAAGTTATATTCTATTTTATGGTTGTATCAACAACTAAACATATTCAGAGAGTTAAACAGCAGAGTCTCAAGCACCTTGGAAAGCGAAGTTCCATTTTCTCAATTATGATCCTCAATCATAGCTGCAGGAATCAACAAGTATATGTGCCAGTTGAGCAGCTAGCCATTCCCCTACCCCGCTGCTCACCCACTCACCCCTTCTCACCCTAAAGATTTTATTGAGGGCTAATCTCTCACTGGAACAATGGTTAGCTACAATTTGGCATTTGACTGGGAAAGCCTGCTAATCCTCATGAAATATACATTCATAAATACAAACAGAGCAAAAGCAGCGAGACTAGCACACGAGAAGAAAACAGACAATATCTAGTACAGTTTTACTATTGGTGTTTTATCTTCACTCAAGATTTTTATTTCTTGCAAGCAGCTAAAGTTGCTTCAACCTCTCATTGGTAAGAGATGCAATCCATCATTATATTATTTTTCCATTACTCATATGTATTTGAGTTTAAAAACTGCAAGAGCTAAAATAGTAATTATTGTTCTGACATTTAACGAGACAAAAGCTATACTTTCCCTGTTTAGGTTTGTTCCAACCTGTGCTTTTAACTTGAGAAGGAGGAATGACTGCACCAAGCTAACTGTTCACTCATGCTAGAAGCAGCAGCCTAACTTGCTCTTCCATGTGGCATTACTTTCTCTCGTGCCAAACTAGACATTCATCTGGCCTATCGATAACGTAATTCAATTCAAATCAATTAAACTGATTTATCAGAAATAAATGTGCCCTCTCCTGTTCTACTAGTCTAGTAAATTAAATCAACCAGAATGAGCAGAAAGAAAGCAGTAGAAGCAGTGCTGAATGAAGAGAAGGGGTAAAATGAACTGAGTCCGTCTCAGGGGACATCATAAAGGGAACTTTATTTCTCTAGCTCATAATAATGTTTTTCTTTCTTTCTTAGAGGGAAGCTAATCAACAAATGCGGACTTCACACTAGGAAAAGAGTACAACATAACTATAAAGAGGCATGCTCACTGCAGCTTTGCCTGAAGATTACACTTCTTTTCTCTTTGAAGTTTTACTTCTATTTTCCCTCTACTAGGCTGGAACAAAAGAATCTATTGCTTCTACTGCTTTTCTGTTTTTTCAGTCATTCATGGACAGATTATTCACACTGTAAACAAATTAACAAAGATACAAATGAAGACCTTAAAAGACCCTACACTTAAGCTATGCTAATTTAGGCAAACTGTTTTGTTTGCCTAAACATAGCTAAAATACAGCTACACTGCCTCTGGACATAGCCAGTCTTGCCTTCAATCAATACAGCCATGCCTGTATGGAGTCCAAGGTAACCTGCCCTGCTGGATTCCAAACCCCACACTTCCAAACCTGGAGAGCAGTATGGAGGCCTTCCAGGAGCTCTGCAGTCAGACAGGTTGGGTGTAGTGCCATAGTGCACAGAGGAACCTGGGCAGGTCCTGTATCACACAACCCCAACAGCTTCTGGCAAAACGACTGGTATAATGACTGATCTGGCACACAAATCTGATTAAATCCAGTCACTGCACGATGCAGCTCCAATAACCTTACTATTGCGTTTACTATATTTCAGCCCTAAAGAAAACTCTCCAATCAGTGCAAGTTCCTTCCCCATAATGTCACCATATATTGCTAGATAATGCTAAGCATTTCTCTGGTTTCTATCATTCGCATACTTTGAAGTGCTGTAACCATCACAGAGCCGTTAAGGAAAAATTTAAGCAAACAGAGAAAAGCTCCATGCTAATGATATTAACCTGCATAGGTCTTACCTTGACAGAGTTATAGAAAGCTTCGAACACGCCCACACTTTTGGCACTAAGCTGCAAATTTACTGATCCTTCCATTGTTAACGAGATACCTTGGTGCTGGACTGTGTCCTTACTTGTTATGACCACGACTCCAGAAAGAATTTCCTAATGGGAGAAAAGACAACATGAACACATTCGTTTAAAGCAATTCCTTCTATTGCTGTTACTCAGACAGCGTGCTAACCAAGTTTCAAACAACTCAGGAAAACTGTTCCCAGAGTACAGTCTAACCTTGTTAGAAGAGACAAACACCAATAATGAAAGCAATGTGAGGAACGGACCGTTGTACTTCTAGTTTCTTTTCTTTAAAAATATTCTCCTCCTCCTTGCAGAAGTACTAGTCTGAGCTTCAATTGCTTTCCAAGCCTTTGAGGTTTTCCTCTCCAAGCAAATGAAAAATAACCTCATAAATAACCATCAGTTCAGTTGGTAACAGTTAAGTTCCATTTCCAAATCCCAGGAGGAATTTTTATATGAAAAGCGGGATGGTCAGCCATAGGAAATGGAAGAGAAGGCATAGCTGTAAAAGATGTCCAAGCTAGGGATAAGGTTAACCCCAGGAGCTGTACAGAACAGATTAATAAAACAAACAAACAAACCATGCAGTTGTTTGGCTACAGAAGCCGATTCCACGCTACATGGCAAACAGTTTCAGAGTGTGTCTGAATCTAAGGCACAAGATGTATGAGTCAAGAGATTCACCACTTATCCCATTAAGGATGTATTGGCACAGGAACACGGCATCTTTTAAGTACCAATTTAGAAGTTCTAATACTGAAAAAAAGATTAACTGCAGGAGAGCAACACACAGTTCGTTTTACATACCCCATAGTTTATCCTTCCCCTCTCCTACAATACAGAATCCACTCCAATCCATTATCCCATGTCAAACATTCACACACATCTGGAAACGGCAGCAAGTGATTTGGGAACTTGAAGTTTCTTAGGGCTAACCCTCTCTTCTGCTCAACAGTAATGCTCTTTGCACCTTCATTGGGCTTGCGAACTAGACACCAAACTACAGATCATTTGAGATCATTCGATTCAAGCAGTAATTCAGACTGCCCACTCTACGCTCGACCAGTTAGAACCAGTCTAGTTATGCACATATGACAGACACCATTTGAATGTTGCCAGCCTTCTGTCTTCACTAGCGGTACAGCCTGACAATATAGAAAATGGGTCAGGCAGTTTAAAGCAGCACAGGACAGCAGCAGAACACCAAGCATCACAACGAAGGCTGACACACCGCAGGTCTGAAAAGAGGACCTTCAGCAACTGGGAAACGCCAGGAACAGGAGGCACAAGCACAAAAGGACAGTGAAGAAAAGCTGACCTAAATACCATACTGCTTTGCGAGCAGGCTCTAATTAGTACAAGCAATTAGGTTATTGCTTTGAAAAATGAGTACTGCTAAACTGTAAGAAGCAAGGACAACCCCGAACATATGAATGGCTTTACTAAATGGAAACAGACTCCTATCACATAGCAACAACCTATTCCAGAGCTATCACCTCCATAGCTTCACACAAGAAGGTTGTATGTATTCAGGGCAGAAGGGAGAAGAATGGTTTGAAGTTAAATATGATTTGTTCTTCTAACATCCGATGTCTTCTAATAAATAAGTAAAACAAAAAACACAAAACCATTTTCTAACGTGCAACTTTTTTTAAAAAAATCACTGGTTTGGGAGAGAGGGGAGCATCATGAAAGAGCTGCTGTAATTTTCACCTAAGCTGTTTATATGCAACCAGGTTATTTTTCCATTTGATGAGGGGTGGGAAAATTTGCTGTCTTTTCTCACGAAGAGCTACTTTGTACTTCTTTTGTGCAAACACAGTCCTCTTCTAAATACAAAGCTGTCAGTATATTTGTCCTTCCAAAAAGCACAAAGCAAAGAACAGAAACTTACCAAGATGTTCAAATACTTACAGTCAGCACATAATTTATGAGAAAGCTTTATTTTTTGCAAAACCAAACACATAACAGTCAAAAAAGTTACGTGACACCACTAGACTAATTAGCACTGCTTTCGGTCCATATCAAAAGGACTTCATTTACCTTTAATACCACAAAATTAAAGGCGTAGAGGAAGTCACCACTGGAATTAACCCCCACTTACTGCATGGACTAGCTTGCTGTCAGCTGCTTTCGCTCACTTTCTACCTTCACATTCACTAGCGACTCCTCGTGGCTTCACCACGCGATGACAAAACTTTGCAAGATGGAACTACGTTAATGAAGTTTTACAAAGAATTATTCACCTGAAGAAGGTATCTATCCACAGAAAGGACAGCGTATTCTGCGAAGCAGACCAAGTAGTGAGGTACACATGCTACACTGCAAGCAAAACTCTTGTGAGGAGACTATCCCAAGTTAATGATCCCAAACAAACTTTTTGGCTTTCTGTTGTCCGTTCCTCACCTTTCAAATATGCATGTGAAACTGCCAGAAAAGCTGACACTTTCAAAGTCACAACCAAAGTAAGCATCTGCTTCATCTAATCCAACAGCATAATCCCTCGGTTCTGTAGTTCTTCAACAGAATTATCTGAGTTGGATGGGGACAATCTGGAACAATCTTTAGTCAATAAGATGAAACAGCGCAAAACATAGATCACTGAATCTCATCCCCGAAGTCCTAAGCCAAGCTGAGACTTCTGACTGAACTGGGCAGTTAGTCACTACCTTTAAACTTGATGTAAAGATTCAAAGGATCAAAGTACACACTATACTGTCCCATAAGTTGTTTGGTGAGAATTACTTCTAGTGTTAAAATATGTACTGATTCCAATCTAACTGTTTAGACTGTCAGGTCTGCTTGCTAGATTAGGGTGCTACAAAACACCCTCTAGCTAGATATTATGTACTTTCAGATTAGAACTAATCACTTGACAGGATTGCTGATAAGAAATATCAGCCTAATTTGTTTTCAAATGCAAGGTAGTTTTGAAAACAACAACAACAAAAGCAACAAAACCAACCAAACAAACCACAAGGCAGGCTCTCAAGAACACTTGAAATCTGTCACCGTACTTTTTCAAGTGTTGACAGCAGCAGAAGACATAGCGTTGAATGCCATATAGAAACGCTTAATGTTTCTCTAGTTCCATTTTACATTAACTATACAGCTATGCATTAAGCTTTCCGTTGGTTTGGTAGAATGGAAGTCCACTGTCACATGATTACCAACAAGACACTTTAGCTCCCTTTCAGATTCCTCTTTCCACATCACAGGCCTTTACTTTTAGGACTAGGGACATACCTTTGGCAGTTTTAGATTCCCATTAAGTTCACTTAAGTCATGTTTACTAAATATTCCTGATCACTTTCTGCCACATCTATTACTCTACCCAACTGACCCACCTGCAGATCTTAACTACATATTCTTCTGATTCTTTACAGAGAAACCAACCCCATTCAGTAGAAAACGACTGCTATACCCAGCTAACTAGACATTGGATGCTTTAGAACCTCAATGCTCAGTTTTACTCATCACTTTGCTTTTTTAGAGAGAGTAAAGGCTTCTGTATGGGCAAATTCTGACTTAGTATACTTTGGACTCACTTGTCATTAAAAGTCTTGGCTGACAGTAACTATGGCACCCTTCTTTGTACGCTGCATTTTTCAGCCTTTTCAGCCTACAGTTCTTTTAATTATCAGTCTTGGACTAACTGCCACAGTTATTCCAGTCATCCTGTTAGCTTTGCTAAATAAAACACATCATTAGTTGTGCCTGTCCCCTCTCATTCTTCTAGCATTCCAGAGTTTATTAAATGAGCCTCAGTGGCTCAGAATTCTCTATTCAATTAAAAAAAGAAAAACATAAAGTCTCCTGAACACAGATCTTCTGTTGCTATGAACTTCAACACAATTTGGCTGTAGTAAGCCTTATTTTGGTAAAACAGAGCTGTGCTATTAGGATCCATTTTATTGTCTTTTTGTTCTTAAATCCCCCATCACTTTCCCCCTGCCCCCTAACAATCCTATTACTCTTTCTGCTCCAGGAAATGGCAAACTTGTTTTTTTACCCACAATTTAAGGTCATTTGTTTAAACCAGGTTTTCTGAAATTGAAGTCTGGAAAAAGCAAAGGTCTTGGTTTGCTTAGTTCCTCCACTTTCTGATGATTATAAATAATTAATATAGAAATTGCTTACTGTTTATCACAGCAAGTTATTTTAACCTGCTTTCTTTTTAAGAGCAGGAATACAATCACGGACTTGTATGATGCATGACTATTTTATAAATGTTATGGTCTAGTTTCTCCCAATTAAAAAAAAAAAACAGTTAACATAGGAAAGAGGAATTAAAAATAACAAAAGTTATTGCCTACTCAACTACTTTGCACTAAAGAGAGTTTTAGGAAGTGAAAGGACTTCAACTTGGCATGGGAGATTGTTTTGGAACAATGAAAAATGCTTGAATTCAACTGGATTTAGTATACCCAAGGTCACTGTACTGGGATGAGAAGTCATCTGACCCAACACAACAGTAATTTGGATTCAGGGAACAGTAATTTGAAGATTGGGTTACACGATTATTTCAGCACCAAGGAGAAATTTAAAAGGTCTTGGCCTTACGGAGAAAGCCTACAGTGAAACATACATATCACTCTGACCTTACAAAAAGCAAAAAATAAGAAGTCATTCAGACTTAATTTTCCTGGTCAGCTCTCCATTTTGGACACACCCTTTCTTCTCCACTCACCAGCCTTCTGATACGTACCTTGAACAATATTTTCCCTAATGAGACTCAAAAGAGTTCTGCAATAACATTAAAGATAAGTAAGTCTGTTAACTTTAAGAGTTCCTCCCTAGAAGTTTGTATTAAAAACTCCCACGCCTTCAGGGCCTTAATCAATATGAAATTTACTATAATGAGATCCTCTGAACAGTTATTTGTTAAACATGGGTCTCTCTCACATCTATTTCCTCTCACCCTTTCCCTCTTGGAGGCAATAAAGAAGTACAGCAAATACTCTCAACAGATTGACAGTTGCTGGCTGACGTACACTCAACAGCTCCAGAGATGCCCATTGCTAAAAATCCCTGGATATTTCACCTGCACTATGCATTATTCTCAGGAGATACAAAACCTGAACTTGAATGGAAGAATCAGCAGCCATTGCCATCATGAGCCCTTTGGTCTATTACCACCTAGAAGCACAGGCTGAGATCCTTTAGATTGCTCTTCATCCACCCCACTTTATTTTGTTTGTCCAGTTTCCTGCTCTGTTGGAGCTGCTCCACTACGCCTCATCTCCATTCCGCAGGCTAGCTGTTGCTTCTTAAAATAAGAAATAGATCGTGTTAGGCAGAACATGGTTGATTCTTGCACAATGCAGGAAAAACTTACAGGCTAGATTAAATTGTGTACTTTCAAAGGCTTAACACTGAAGTCATAACCAACATGAGGAGATGATAGAGGAGGCAACTGTGTGCTATCACATGCCTACAGCATTTAGATTGCCATTAAAGCCAAATGACCCTCAGCATAAATTATAAAAGCAACAAGCAGCATTTATTAAATTAAAAAGACTAGAATATGTTCACTACATGCCAATTCCCTAAGCAAATGCTTCATACCTACTTAGGAGTGCAAGGCAATCTTCTCTGTCTCCAAAGCAGTCTGCTACACACCAATTACTTTTATAATCCACACTAAAATTAACATAAGGCACATTAAAGATACCTTAACTATACCTCTGCTTAATCGTGCAAAAAATGTCCCTACACGGACAAACCTTTTCGTACTTAAGCAAAGCTATCTTATAACCTTGCTAGAGCTCAAAGTGGACATCTCTCTACTGCCACCTTTTCCTCCACATCCAGCACAGGTCCATTCTGATACTGATTATCAAATACACTCTGTTCTAATCTATTTGAGAGGACAAAAACAAAAAGGGATATCTGATTCAACAGATGGTATTGTTTTTTAAAGAGTCACTCCAACCAAACACTACCCATCTCCCCAGCCTGGCTCACTGGCCAATACCATCAGCACAAGACAGGCAGCAGAAACTGAACGACTGCAGAAGCGAGTTGTGCCATGAAGTTAGGCTGGATTAATCGTGGTCTGACACAAATTATGACTTAGAAAGCCCAATAATGTTTTAGCAATGTTTTGCACCATTATCTTGTAATAGGCCTAACAAAAAGGCTGCTGCACCACTGCACAATTTAGACATCACCTTCGTTCATATCTAAATGCAGTTTTAAATGGGTTTGGACAATGAAAGGTCAGGGCAAGCCACAGTAACCCAGTTGCTTTCAGATGAATAGCTAGACAAATATATTGGGACGAACTATGATCTTTACTACAGGAATCCCTTCATTTTCAAGTAGCATTGATGAAAGTATATTTTGGGATGAAAGTTGTCATAGATTGAAGGTATTATTAGCATAGCTGACGTCAGTGAAGCGTACAACCACCAGTAAATTTCTACAAAAAAAACAGCTGCATGTAATCCATGCCTAATTAAAGAGAGATTTGTAACTCCTTTCTGTGCCTAGGAAATTTCCATCAAAAATTCATGTTGTACTTCTAGCGCACTGCTCTTTCATCACTGTGGTTTCACATCACTCAGATCTCCAAATTTGAGTCCTAGTTAATGAAATAAAATTACAAACCTTTTCACATGGAGTTAAAGTGGAAGCAAACATACATCACTGACAGATTTACTAACCGTAAAAGCGTTATTTAATTTCAGCTTGAAGACAGAAGACACATCCCTTTCTTGTATTAAAAAAATAAGTCCTGTTCAGGATGACATAAGACAAGCTAAGTAGAAAAACTGAAAATGAACACAACGGTACAATACTGAAATAAAATAATTAAGATCCTCCTAATAACACGCAGTGGCAAAATGATGCGAGAGTGAGATACGTGCTTTATGCACTGTAACAGCCAAACTAGCAACGCACGGGGAAAGACGCACGTGTGAAAAGGATTCCCAGTGTAACACCAGCCACAAAAGACCTAAAGACCTCTGCTCAGACAACATTTTATTTCTAAAAAAAAGTGGTCGATACACACCTCAAAACCACGAGCCGAGTGCTGCAGGGCGCGACAACAGCGCGGGACCCCGCTGCGGCAGCGGGCAGCGCCCGCAGGCTGTGCCGAGCACCGGCCCC
>VXAA01002484.1:305922-325094 GCA_013399115.1 Anseranas semipalmata
GGGGCGGCCGTCAGGGGGCGCCTGGCGCGCCTCGGCCGCAGCCGGAGGGAGAGACGGGGGGGCGGGCTGGTGGTCACCGTGCGCTGGTCTCGGAGAGACACCCCCCGGCTTTACCGGGGGGCCGCAAGCATCCGTGCATTGACTAGCACGGAGGTGAGGGAAGGCTGAGCATCGACAACAGCAGCCTAAATTTATTCCCCTGACTACGAGGAAAGGGATTACAGTCTTAAGCACGTCTTGCAGTCATGAGAACATAAAGAACCTATATATAAGGACTGAATTTGTCTCTAATTACACATATGATTCAGCATATTGCATTTCATAATACCTTCCAGCCTGTGCTCTCAAAGTTGTCTGCGACTTGTTTGATGAATTTAAGGCAATGCCTTGTAAATATAAAGTGAGAAAATCTGTCTAAAACTTTAAAAAAAAATGAAGCAAATAAGTATCCGGTCTGGTAAATGTTGCAGGTGAAAAACTAATGTGTATGGTCATGTGCTAGCACTGAGGGAAACAGTTAAATCTCCTAGAGATGGGGACTGCAGATACTTTTTTCCTGCGATTTCAGTGGGACCAGGACTTGACCATCAGTGGTATCTCAAGTCCCGAAGGAAATCTATAAAGCATGAATCTTGTTACAAATTTTAATGCCTTATCTAAAGTCATTTTTCTTACCATGTTAAAAAGCGAGTGCAAGGATTTAATGGAGATGTGGCAAACGCAAGCCTTACCAGCTTCAGAGACTAGCAACACCATTCTTACTCATCTTATATGGTGGGAGCTTTTTCATTCACTCTTGAACTATAGTTTGGTGGTGGTGGGGGTGGAGGAGAGTTGTGATAGGTTTTTCAAGTACTATCAAGCAAAACTACAGAACCACTGAAAGCCCGAACATAAATTCTGGAAGTGGACTGTGCACCTGCTGTAAGCAGGCTCTACCATAACTCATTTGGATCAATTGCGCAGCTGAATGGTAAAGATGCATTTGTCTGTGGAGTTGTCTTCCAAGAAGGCTTCAGGTGGCCCAGAGTAGACAGTCATGGAACTGCTCATCGGTGGCATTGCGGATCTTCGAGGCTGTGTTTCTTGACCTGAGCTTGAGGACTAGTTAACATTTTCTTTATTGCTGCTCTCGGTGAAAATAGATAAAACAAATGAGTCATGAAGGCACTAGAGAATGAATGAACATTTGAAGAATTCTGAAGTCATCTGTATTTTAATTTTATTGTCTTACTGTAAATAATTGCCCTTTTTTCAGTGATTGGTATTTAGAAGTAGTAATCTAAAGACACATTTTCTTAGCTTCAAATAGTTCAAAAATGAAATACAAGTACTGGAGGTACCATGTCCTAACATCAGCATGCGGAGAGATCATTCCTGAGCACAAGTGGGCTCCAGAAATGGCGGGGGAAGCACTCACAAGTGACGTGAAGAGGGTGCAAAGCACCGGGTCTGCATTCAGTCCTCCCAGCAGTATGAAGCCAAGAAGATGGTTCTGGCCTACTCCTCTTCATCCCCGTGCACGCTTTAGTACTAAAGGTAAATCTGTAAGGAGGAAGACCACCTAACCACTGTGCCCCCTTGCTACTTAAATGCATTAAGTGAATTTCTTTTATTTATTTTTTTTGCCCCGACAAAGGAGAATTTGAAGGAAAAGAATATTTGCCCAGACAGTGTAGTTGTCTCCTGAGTCTGTAGATTTTCTGCCATCGCTTTCACAATCAAGTGTTTATCATTCCTAGGAAACTTTTTTAAAGGTACTTCAGTTACTCATTTCTAGGAACTGAAGTCTCATGTCCAGAAAAAGCTCCACTTGGTACAAGCTGTAGCTGCGCTCCTGCCTAGCAACATGGATCATCACAAACAAATCCGTCTGGAGCACCCTGGCTCCCGATGAATGCAGTGTCCAAATACGGTCTCTGTATCAATAGTTCAGCACTCTTAGTGCAATTCTGCTTCCTGGCATTGGATGATATCTCCTTCATGACCGCGACCTCTCATTCAAGGTATGTTCCGTTGGACCAGTGGGGCTCTTGGCTAAAGTAAAGAGATCTGCAGATGTGGTCATCAGTGTTTCTAAATGTCTGGACTGAGTTGGTACTAGTTGATCACAGACGCCTTGGCCAATTCAGAGCCAAATACTGTCCTCATTTCCTCAATTAATCTTTCCAAAATCTGTCACTGACTTTTACTGTTACTGTCTTGTGATCGTCCCTTCTCCTTTTAACCAGTTTTATCCCAAGATTAGAAAAAAAGGGTTCGTCAGAGTCAAATCCAACTCTTTGAGGAGAAGATTGTGAGTCAACGAGTGAGGGCTTTTTGTTGTTTTCTTCAGCTTCTAGGAATTCATAGGCGCTAGTAAGACTCCTGAGTTAAAGAATCATGGGTTCGGTAATTATAACGCTAAGGGTACCCTGCAGTGTTCAGGTTCTCTGCATTTTAATGACAAAATCATAATAAATATTTCTGCTCCTTAAAGTAGTGCTTTTATTACCCCTTCTCTTCTCACTCTCTTTTTTAAACATGGTTTTATTTAGGAGATAAGAATTGATTTAGGAACATAGTAGCACTGTCATGAGACAGCTCTTCATTACTTAATTCATGTAAGTGTTACTGTTGTTGGTTCATGCAGTGCTGCATTCAGCTACAAAAATAAGATTAAATAGATATATTCTGCTTGTTCCTGAATTTATCACAAAGAACTAGTCTAAAAGGGTACATACTTTGCTTTAATTCATCTTGGATGTAATTCTGCTTGTGAAGTTAACCAAACCCAAACTTGAATTTGAACTTCAATCATTGGGTTTGAGTTTTGCTGAGCCTAAACCAGAACTGAACTAGAAGAAGTTTTCTAAAAGGTGAACCTAAACTGAAACCAAATGAAAAATTATATTACTTCAGTAGAATGGTACGTGTATTTGTTTTCTGGATTTAACTGACCTCCTTAGGGATATTATTTTAAGAAATATGCTTAAATTGTTTAGAATAATCAGACTTCTATATTTGCCTCAACACAAGGCTGAAATTTATGCATTAATGTGTATCGAATTACAGCATTCATAACTTGTAATAAACAAAATTTAATTTCCTTTGCCTAGAGAACAGCAGTATACTTAAGGAATTTAGTGGGAGAAGTTGTACAGGTAATAGAAAGTCATACTTGAAAGTTCACTACTTGTCATCAGAAGAATATAGAGCGGTTACTGTTGAGAGAGATTAGAGAGATGATTAAGACTAATAAAGCAGTAATTGCAAATGTTTATTGGACATTTTTTACAGCAAGACGTTAACGTAAGCATATGCTTGATAAACAGAAAAAAAAATAGACCTCAGGAATGGAAAAGCCATTCTTTACCCCTAAATAACACAAAAGAGCTAGCTGAAGATGTAACTGATCCACGAAACAACAGGAAGCATATTTCAATTCATTATCTCTGGTGCAGAAATCATACCAAATCCCCTCATTGCAACATGGAAGTGTTTGGTAGGGTTTCTGAATGCCTCAGAAATGAGGAAGTTAATCAAAAAGAAATAAAAATCTTTATATTGCATATAGGAGCTGCATACACATTATATTTCATCCATGTTTTCTGAAACATTTCCCATTGCACAGAAATTTCTTTTTCATTATAAATGATCCTTTCAAGTTTATCAGTTTTTTAAATATTGATTTGGCACTGGAAAAAGAAACAAAAATTGATACCAGCAACTGATGTCAATACCCTCAGCTGTTTACATTTTTACTGTGATATAAATAGTTTTTTGAACTCCAAGTCTAAAATTAAATTTACGGATTAGTTTTTATCTACTGATGTTTCTTTATGCTAGTAGTAGGGAGTATGTAAATGGGCATGCAATTTAAGGTATGTTAGTGACTGGATATTTACAACCATACTCTTCTGATTGGTGGACTGTGGAACTAGCTGAGATATTAAATAGGTCTTTTTTAGTTTTCTTCTTGTAATTTAAAAATAAAGCTATGTAACTAGGTCCCTAAAATAGCTTTTTCATTTGGTATATTACAGATATGGTGGCAATGAGATATCATCACAAAATGCTGAGTGACACCCTGCATTTTTAATGACATACTTTTCTTTGTGTTTGGATGGCAATATTTTCAAATGGGTTAAGGGGCAGTGTGGAAATTATTCTTAACTTCCATTCTTAACACATCCAAAGTAGTTATCTACTCTTTTTCAAAAGCAGTAAGGTAAGTATATGTATAAGATTTTTCTTAACAACTATGCTAGTGTTCAGTTTTATATTTTTTTTCAGCATCATGGAGGCAGATCCTCAGCTGCTGTTTGAGCTGGACTTGGCATGAGTAAGAATGTCAGAGGAGAGAGAATCCTTTAATGGTCAAGAAGAAAATTTCTGTTGACAGGAAGATGCAAAGTAACTCTTCTGCAAGGTAAATTCTGGCCTTTAGGCCTATTCTCCAGTATTCAAGAGAAACCTAGCTTTCATCCTCATTCTAATAATGGGCTACTCAAGCTTCTCAGAACATAATAAAGAAAGACATAAAAGAAGAGGAAGCCAGCACAGCTAAAGAACAAGGTAAGGCAGGTTATTAGGAGCAAAAAGAAAACCTCTTTTCCATCCTTTGGAAACTGTTTTGGAAGACAGATAGGTTCATAAATTCTGTTACATTAGTAGCACGAAGGAGATAAAAAATGAGTTTGAGGAATGATTGCAGAGCCATGGGAAAAACTAAACAAAACAAACAAAACAAAATAAAAACAAACAAACAAGCAAAAAAACGATTCATTTCCCATTAAGTATCAAGAACAGGAGGCTTGCCACAAAATGGGTAGGGCCTGTAGACCGTCAAGGTGTAAAAGAAACACCTAGAGAAAGCAAGGCCATAGGAAAAAAGACTACATTCATGTTTTTGCATCTGTATTCACAGTGCAAAAGCTTAGAGAAATCCATGCCAGCACTTTCCATTATGGGGAATTCAGCAGATTTATCTCAAATTAAAGTGTGGGGCAGGAAAGGTGAGAGAACAAACAGATAAAATAAGCAAGACATCGTGGGGACCAGATGGCCTCCATCCAAGAGCTCCAAGAGAACTCAGGTGTCAGAAAGCTGCAGTACTAACTGCAATGTGTGACCCTAGTTTTGAAACCCCTTCCCCTGCTCACTAAGTGGGGAATGTGCCAGCCATTTTAAAAAATGACTTCAGTGAAGACCCAGGCAAATACAGACAAGTACGCCTACTGTGTTGTCCAGACCAAGTAAATAAGTAATATCTGTCCTACGTAACAGAATCAATGGATACATATATAAATATGACATATTGAGGAAGACACAGCACAGCTTTTATTACGTTATGTCATGTCTTGCAGATCTATAATTCTTTGGTGCAGTTAACATGTGTGGACAAGGGAGAGCTCACGTTTAAGGGTTACCAGGATTTCCAGTGGCAATGATGTCCCCAGACAAAGCTTCATTAAAAAAAAAAGAAAAAAGAAAGAAAGAAAAAATCAGAGCCTTTTTGCAATAAGAAGAAAAAGGAATGGGTCAAAAAATGTCTAAAAAACAGGAAACAGAAAACAGAAATAAAGGTCAGTTTTCATAGAAGAGGGAGATCACAAGAAGAGTCTGCAGGGAGCTGCGCTGTGACTTGTGCTGCTTAATATGTTCATAAATGATCTGGAAAAAGAGGGTGAGCAGTGAGATATCACAGATTGCTAATGATATTAAGCTATTCAGGTAAAGGAAAGTTAGAGGACAAATTGTGATGAAGTTAAAGGGCTAACTGTGAAGAACTGAAGAACTGAAGAAAGACCTTACAAGACTGAGTGACTGTATAATAAAATGGCAGATAAAATGTGAAGTAGTTTACATCACTTTAGACTAAGTGTAAAGTAGTGCACATGGGAAAAAAAATCATATATACAGTGGTGGACTGTAAGCTGGGTTTCCGCTCACAAATGAGATCTTTGGGTTCTGATGAATATTTCTATGAAAACATCAGCTCAGTGCTCCCTTTTATGCAGAAAAGCAAATCAAATATTTGAAATTATTAAGAGTGGAATAGAGAACATTGTAATACATCCACCCCTGTATCAATCCATAGTTCAGTGCATATTGAGTAGTATGTACAGTCCTTTTCTTCGCATCTCAAAAAGGGCATAATAGAGCTGGAAATGATTCAGAAAAAGGTTTGGCATGAACAACTGAAGAAACAGAATGGTTCTGTATGAGGTGTACCTATGGACTCTTCAGTCTGAAAAACAGATGACAGAGGGGACACGTGACAGAGGTCTATTAAATCACCAGTGGCAGGGAAGAGACGAATACGGAGACACTGTTACTGTGTTTTTCCACACAAAGGATATTAACGAAACTGGTAGG
Organism: Anseranas semipalmata; assembly: GCA_013399115.1. NCBI lineage: Eukaryota > Metazoa > Chordata > Aves > Anseriformes > Anseranatidae > Anseranas > Anseranas semipalmata. The sequence goes on from VXAA01002484.1 coordinate 312,283, forward strand.
AAATATGCTCAAAACAAAAAGAAGGGTTCTTCATGGGATGTTAACCTGTGGAAATCTTTGTTGCAAGATACTGTAAGATGCTGCAAGATGCAAAGTGTAGGAGTTAAAACCCAACCAGACAAGTTAATAGGAGAAAAGTTCATTAAATGTAAGGGCTGTTAAAGAAGAAAACATCACCTGCCATTCATACAGCAGAGGCCTCCAAAATGCAGATTAGTGGACCCCACGAGTGCTTGGGGACAACATGCATGCCTTGTTGTTAAACTGGGCATCGTCTATTGGCTGTTGCTGGAAACCAGATACTAAAGCAGACAAGTTTTAAGTTCCCAGTATAGCAGTTCTTCATGCAAATACTATAGAAAAGATTCAGAGGCCATACAATTTACCAATACAAAATGACTCAGAGTCATGAAAGATTAGGAGAAACACCCGTGACTTCAGGAAGAAGAAATCTTAATCCATATAGGAGGAAAATAGTGTCAAAAACAGTTAAGCAGTGAAGTAGGTCACCCGTGTGTAAATAGCTAACACTAGCCTTCTGCAGGGGAGGGATGCTGGTATCTGCGGGTTCTGCTGGTGATCTCTGGGACAGCTGTTAGCTACAAAGGCGTATCACGGTGCAGAGGGAGAGAATTAGCTTTGAAGGCAAGAATAAGAAAGAGCGAGCACATGGTAGAAGAAAGGCTATCTCCTTGTAGGAGAAGAGGCCACCTCAAAATCCTTCTCCAAGAAGAAAAGGAAAATCTCCATGGATTTTCTGGAACATTTTGTTTTTCAGGTGGGCACTGCCACTGTGAAACAGAAAAGACAAGGGTGCAACTGTGGGAGGCAGAAATGCAAGAGGGAGCATGACTGTTGGATGCGAGAAAGAAAATGCAATTTCCTCCCTTTGTATTTGCATACTCAGAACTTCTTTTAGATGTATGGTGGAACATAACATAATACTATGATGCAGTCTAAATTTAAACCTTTTTATTCAGTTAGATATAAGGAAGAAATCCTTCACTGTGAGGGTGGTGAGGCACTGGCACAGGCTGCCCAGAGGAGCTGTGGGTGCCCCATCCCTGGAGGTGTTCAAGGCCAGGCTGGATGGGGCTTCGGGCAACCTGGTCTAGTGGGAGGTGTCCCTGCCCATGGCAGGGGGGTTGGAACCAGATGGTTTTTGAGGTCCCTTCCAACCCAAACTATTCTATGATTTTATGATTCTGTGAAAACAGACTGTATAGAAAAATGCTCGTCTTACCTCTGCTGTTTGGACATTCACCAGATTGTAATGCTTGCTGAATTGAACTGTGTTAGCTAAGGTTATAGTTGAGTGTCCTTTCTTATCTCCCTTTTTCATCATTTAAAAAATCCTTTTGCAATTGGAGCTTTGTGTACCTTGTTTCAACTCAAGAGTTATGGGGAATTTTAAGGAGAACTGGTTATTTTTTACTTACGTAACATGTAGGGAAATACATTTTCCTTTAGTCTCCAATTGAACTATAACACAAACGTAATACAAAAGATGAAATTTGGCTTGTGGGGCCACTAACATTATTTAGGTTGGATATTAGGAGGAAGTTTTTCACTCAGAGGGTGGTGAGGCACTGGAACAGGTTGCCCAGAGAGGTTGTGGATGCCCCATCCCTGGAGGCATTCAAGGCCAGGCTGGATGTGGCGCTGGGCAGCCTGCTCTAGTAGTTGGCAACCCTGCCCAGAGCAGGGGGGTTGAAACTAGATGATCTTTAAGGTCCTTTTCAACCCAGGCCATTCTATCATTCTATGATTCTACGATTCTATGATTCTGTGATTAAGGAAAGGAAAACAATCTAAGTCTGAAGAAAATCAGATAATTATTTTGATGGTGCAAATATTTAAAATTGAAATACCTATATTGATGTAGTAAAAAGCAGTATTCATTCGAGGTGATATAGCTAAAAATTTTTATAGCTCTATATGAATATTGAGCTGCTATAATACTGATTACTCGCATCACAAAGTTCCTTTACACCCTTAGCACCAGCCTTAAAGCACTTTTTGGTTCTAACTGTTCAAACTATAATTGACATTTCGCTGCTAGTGCTGTGTCATTTTGGCGGTGGTAAGTCCAGACCCCTGCTGTCCAAGCGGGGGACTGGAAAGGTGACAGTATGTAGAAGATTAGGCTGCTAAACTGTGATCCATGTAGCACAGGCATATAAAACCTGTATCAGACAACAAACCTTGACACTTAAATAGGAATATGGTTAATTTATGAACAGCTTAACTTTATTTGAAGTCATGTGTTTATTACTATTAACCATAAAATGAAACATGTAAAAGAAGATATATTTTGTGGGTCGTATCAAAACTACAAGGTGCTCCTGTTGGCTCTGAAGAAGCAGACTTCACACCTTTTCTCTCCAAACTAACTGTGGTTAAGTCACTGACAGAATTTTATGGTACAACTGGAAGCTGTTGCTGAAAGCCCAGTTTTCTGTAGAGATGAGACTCTGTTGCGAAAAAGAACAACAAATGCTTGGAAACTTTCCCTAACTCAGAAGGAACTTATAAACCTTTTTTTTTTCTTCTGTAGAACATATACAGTGACACTTGTCTGTTGGGTGTAACAAAACTGTATATTGTCCCTTTTGCTAAGAAGCGGGTGACGCTTAGGGCCATCTGGGATTTGGGTAAAAATTAATGACAAAGATCTGGGATATTTACCATAATTTATTATACACTGATCTCACTGCCCTAAAAAGCAACACGAAAAAGACAACAAAAAGTTCCTTCTTGTGAAAATCTAGGATAGAAATATTTTTGCTGCTGTTTTCAGCCTTTTAAACTGGCATTTTGCTTGCATTTGCTTATAAATTTCCCAGACTGAAATATTACCCTTCCCAAACTAAACCCAACCTCTTCCTACTCCTTCCCCCTCAAGAAAAGGAAAAAAAAAAAAAATCATCCTGAAGCAACACCCAGGATAGAAAACTTCTTCCAAGTATTTAAAGCTTGGCAAACACACAAAAAATGGAAAACAAACAAACAAACAAGCAAGGATTAGTTGGTTGTTTGCTTCAGCCTGAATGTTCTGGGAAAAAACAACAACAACAACAACAACAACCACAGCTGTAAAGGTTTCAGCTGTTTCTCAGAATGAAGTTAGGAGGAAATGTTATTTTAAATTTCTGTAAGACCCTTAGTGTTTTAACTGGAAATGTAGTTCTCTGAAACCAGGTCTTAATAATCAATATAGGTGCTGCCTGGGTGTGAGAGGCGTTTTTTTCTGTTCCTTTCATGTTACGGGTGCTCAAGGCTCTGAACACCCTGCACACAAGTACAGCACGTCCAAGACGTCTGACGTAATCCACACGTGCAGGCTGTGGCTCTGTACCACACATACAGGGAGTCTGGTCTCAGTAACTACACGATGCACATGAATTGATTGCATTCAGTGCCCGGCTTATTGAACCTATTTGAAACTGGGACTTGGTTCTCTCCCCAGGGTTAAGAAGACTCAACCCTTCCTACTATCCTCCCCAGTAAAAATTATGGATGTCTGAAGAATCACAGTTGCCCGTGCACAGTAGAAACTTAACACTGCTGAATTCCCCAAAGTTCCTTCTTCTCCAGTTACTAAAGCAGTGGGCTAATTGAACTTGCCTGTTCCAGCATTTGGTGGCATCTAAATTTTGGGCACCTGCACCTACTGTAGGGAGACAGTCTCTTCTGTCTCTTCAGCATTTCTGCTTCTGGGGTCCAGAGGACAAAAATGTCTGACTGAATGTGAAGGACAAGGAACAGGGTTACTATGGGCAAGGGGATAGGTACAAATGTGGAGAAGAACCATCTCTGGGGTGTAGGAGTCAGATGGGAGCTTCAACTTCAGCAAAAGAAGTAACAGTAAGACTAGCCTGGGGCTGCCAGCTACTTTTGATAAATACAGCTCTTGGTGTGCTTTCTTGGGTTAGTTCTATCAGCCCTTGCTTTACATCAGATACAGCCTATGTTTTTTTCGTAGTATTAGGACTCTGCCTAATTTAATAACAAGTGTATAATTCTCTGCCCTGAGTCAGACCCAGAAATATACTGTCTGAAATGGCTGCATGGGCTGGTGTAAAAAGGCAGATTAACAATGGCAAATGCCACCAGCCTCTGGTGGCTTCTCTCATTTGAGCTCCTGCACAGGTACCAAGGCCTAACACCTTCACTTTGGGTAGAGACGATCAGAGGAAGGGAAGCACCTGCCCTTTTAGGGTTGGCTGTTGAGCCAAGGTCACTACGTTGTTGTGCTGATAGCGTGCTGGGCCACTTCCCATGCCACAGCTCCAGTACGACGTCTTATCTCAGCTGACTGAGCATTTGACCAGGTTAGCCGGCGTTTTGGTGCATTTGTGAGGTGCGTGTTCTGTTCAGTGGCCGCTGGCATTAACCTAGCAATTAAAAGCAGCGTTTAGAACAGTTAAGTACCAGGAAGGGAGGGTTAGCAATTATAAAACAGAAGACCTAAGTAACATAGTGTTCTGTACTCAGTTTCACTAGGAAAGAAAACTGTATGCTCTGTCCGTTCCAGATATAAAGTACTTGTGTAAATCCGAGCACTGTTTTTGTATGTCTCCCATAATCAGCACTCTGTAATTAGTATTTTGTTAAATGAATATATCCTAGTTCTTCAGAAAATGTATTAGTTCAGACTTCTAGGTGTCAAACATGGGATTTACTTTCAATACTGATACATCTAGAATAAACTTAAAAAATGAGTTACAGTAATTTTTTTATAAACTTACATTCCTTCAGACTCATCTTGGCTACATACAAAATGAGGTTGTATTAAAAAAAAAACAGCTTAAAAATGAACATATTTGTGAGTTTCTCTGTAGTTGGATTTTGATATGGACATTCACAAGTCAGTTTTTAGGCACTGAATTTTCTAGGTGCTTCTCGCTTACCTTTGTTATATTTCTTAATTAGAAATCTTCAAAATTATGTTCTGCCTGAAATTTGACTACAGTAGTCCAGTATCATGTAACTGAGGTAATATCTTTAAAAAAAAACCTCTGTCAATGCAAATCTTGTCAATTGCAAATCTCTGTCATATGCAAAACTTGGCTGAGGCTTACTGTGAAAAGACATGCTGTGACATGTAGGTTGGAAGGGTCACAAAAATGGATTTGAGGTAGTTTTTCTGCTTTTGTTTTTCATAACCGAATTTTATATACCAAAAGATAAACTTTATGTGCTGTGAGCACAGCTGCTATGTGCTAAGCTTATAAACTTGATGATGTGTGCACTCAAAGTATGATAGTCTGTGCATTCATAAACTTGATGGGCCCTACACATAAAGATATTAGCTATCTGGATTTATGTTAATTTTATTCTCCAGAAGGGAAAGAATTTATGGGCAATGCACTTAACAGAGAACAGAGAAGTAGTTTTGTGCAACCACTGGCATAGTAAGTTTCATGTGCAGCTGCTGATGAATGAAATCTTTTGCGGATACACTTTCACATCTCTACAAGCTTGCCACCTTTACCCAGTCCATGCTACAATTTAAAGATTACAGATTTTTTTATTATTTATTTATTTATGAAACTGCCAACGCAAATGCACAAAACCCAACAACAAATGAAACAATAGCAAAAGTCCTTTTTCTCCTCTGCTCACAATCAGGTATCATAGCAGTTATGCCAACAGCACACCTCATCTTCAGTTATGCTTCCAGTATTCCATCATCCCCAGCATAAAATACTTTTTCTCATACGTCATATAACTGTATCCACCTTCCACAGTTAGTACTGCTGATAGAGAAGGGAGTATCTCAGCCAATAACGGTGAGTTAAAGAGGGTCTATACTATTTACAAATGCATAACAGAAGTAATGTGAACAACAGTGTAGGTGGATAAAATCAAAACGCCTGGCATCTTGAAAGCCAAGCCACCACCATTTAAGTGCCAAAATGCAGATTTAGACACATATTAAAAGTAGATCTACTACTTTATTCAGAAACGTACTCCAAACATATTGATACTGATAACATCTGACCGTGTTTAGGCAACCAGTAGCCATGACTTCATCAGTGTGTAAACAGATCCTAAACAAATCCGTGTGACTGCACGAGTTTCAGATAGCTGCAGCACACTAGTGTACTAGCCATGCATCTTGTGTTGTCATAGATTTAGTCAATGTGCAAAGCCTGGAAGTGACCTTAATAAAAAAACATGTGACAATACACAGTCGTGCAGAGGGAAAATCACTAGTAAGGAACAGTCCAGCTGTCTGTTCTGTAATGCTTATTGGCCAATTCTTGCCCAGAACACGTTGTCAAAATGCAAGCATCGGGCCCATCTCAGGTTTTCTCGTAGTGATTTGGAGATGATTCAAGCCATTTTTGCTAAGGTCTTTTCACAAACATAACTGTACTGAATAAATGAACAATCAGACCTCCTGACTTCAGCTGACAAAAAGCATGCATCACCCCAGATTTGTTTGCCAACCCCTTGCAAGGTTTTGTCATTACCTGAGACCTGAATGCCATCTTTTGTCCAACATTTTTTTTTCTTCTCATCCTGGTAGTTTGGCTGGCAGGTAGTCCAACATCAGAGTCCCAGCACAAGGGAGTTCAGGGTGGAAGTCACTAATACTGGCACAAGAAGATAGACAGCCCCATAGCCTTTTTAAAAAGAATGGGGATGGAGAACTGTAATGTCCAACAGAGTCATGTCAGCCTAACTCATTGCATACCATCTGGTGAACTTCTGGACTCATCCCCCCTATTATACCTCTAAAGGGAACTAGGACCTGACTTGACCACATGGAGAGCAGACTGGCTGACATGCTAGCACTGAATTAACTGTATGTATGACGTTATTCTTCCCATGCCAGTTCCAGATTTGTGGCCTCACGCGTGTTTCCCCCACAGATGCCTGTGGCATTCTGCCTTCCCCAAACTGTTACACTCAGCCTGGGGAACCTACAGCAGGAATACTTAAGGGATATCCTCACAGCAGCAGAAAAACCCTGCCCAGCAGCCGACATGCTATTTTAGTAGCTTCGTTCTGGCAGGACTGTCCCCGCGGGACTTGACACCGCTGGCCTGGTTGGCCTTACCACTGGCATGCAGTAGCGATCATGGGGTGGGCAGGGGCATTCTCAGCATAAGGTCAGCACCAACCTTGCCTGCCTTGCCAGTTCCCTGGAATAGCTTGCTGAGGTGAAACTGCAGGCCCTTAAAAAATGTGCCCTACAAAAAAGGAGTGCTGGCCCACATAGCAATTAGCCTACATTAGTGATGCTATAGAATATGCTCCAGGGCCAAAACAAGTGTGGATAGCCAGGAAACTGAGTCTGAAATGTAAGTTATAGGAAAATAATATATATAAAGCTGATTTGTTTTACATGCATAATAGAAAGAACAAACTCATTTTATTCTGTTTTCATAGGGCTGAGTCAACTGCCTCTTGATTAGTCCCTCAGTCCATCTCTCATCATAATTTCTTAACTCCTAGTAATGATCAGCTGCTTCACAAATTGATGACTCTTTTTCGGCAGAGATCTCAAATGAAAGAGGCGCAAACAAGTTTTGTCAAAAATTGTTGGCTGGGTACAGGACTGATCCTGTTTAATTAGTTAATCATTTCACACTATGGGAAAAGCTGAACTACAATCTTAGCTGTTAATGCTTCTGTTTGGTCTGCCAACTGGCCAAGCAGCACCCATATAACCCTAAATAAGCCCCAGTTCACAGCCACCTTTGCTCAACAGGGTCACATGCTGGAGGTTTGGGGTAGTTCACAGGGAGGCATGCAAGGAATCTGGAACCCTGAAATAAAATCTTGGTTTGGGAGGGAATAGAGGATCTGGGAGGGAAAAGGGATAGATAATCAAGCATTATGGCTTCTACTGTTTGAAGAATAATTTCTTAGTATGATGAATTGCCATAAGTAGCAAGTTTAGAGAAATGTAATTTAAAGCTTGTCACAATTTCTTTTTCTTAGCTAGCAGGAGGTTTTATGGTCATGTAGGCAGGCACCTAACAGAACATACTTCTAAGAACTTTCATGAACGTATCATGTATTGGAATTCTAAAGACAATAACCCTCCAGAGGGAGCACAAGAAGCTTTCTCTTGATATCAAGAACAAAGTTTTCATTTTGGCCAGCAAAGACATACATTCTGCTGCACAACTACAGGGTAAAGAAACTGTATTTTGTATCACTGGATAAGCTTCAAAAGAAGCTGCCAATGAAGGACCTAATTCTAACAGTATTGAGGACATTTTTTTTGACTCTTACAGGAATTTTCTGCAGAGAACCAAAAGCTTTACATTGGGTAGGTGTAGGTAAAGTCAGCTGAACTATGTTACAATCAGCAGAACCAAATACAATTTTTTTTGAAGGGATGTGCGTTGTGTTGTACTAGCCCTTTTAGATGTGAGTGAAACTTTATGATTAAATTAACAGAACGTCTTTTTCATCTTTCCAAACACAGAGAAAACAGATCCCTCTAGAAGTGGGAAACTGAAGATGCAGAGGAATTCCCAGAAGGGAAAGACTTGAGGCTGTAGCATTTGATTTGCAAAATTTTTAAAGAATCACAATTCTTCAGGATGCTTGATTTTGATGGAAAACTGTTCTGCACTCATACAAATGTATTCACCATGGAAAGTGGTTTCAAGAGGAGTTCTCTGATACAACTTTAAAGTACAGCTTTGCCCTAAAGTAAGTAACACAGTCTCTTTCCCAGAGACTTCTTCACTCCCAAAATTTTGAAAGAACTTTGAAATTGGAGTGAGGAACTTGTATTCAGAAGAGTGATCTTCAGCCTGCCTCTTTACAGAGTGAGAACAGCAAGGAATACATGACGACCATTCAAGAGAATATTGGGAGCTCACTCAGGGAGCCGCACAATTTTTTTTTTTCGTAGCAAGCCTCATCCGGCAGCAACAGCAGCAATTCCAGGACCTTCTGGTCCAGAGGCGTGCCAACCTACACAACATGCAGTACTGGCTGTCAATCCAAACCCTGTACTATCACAGCCAGGCTCTGCTGATGACTCAAAAGCATATCTGTCTACATTCAGATAGGTTACCATGGCAACCTCTCTGGCCTAAAAAGAGATGGACCACATTAGTTACTTAGCAGCACCTTTTTGACAGGCGAAACACAAGCTGCTCGCTCCAGATGATGGTTTGATTTAGAATTAAGTCTGTCTGAGAGCTGCTATGGCGTTCTCTGAAGTGTTAGTGATGTAACCCAGAGAGAAGAACTTCTTTTGGGACATAACTTCAGCTTGTGGCCTAGCACCAAAGGGATTGAGCTATATGGTGACTTTGCCTGAGAAACACGAGTTAAGAGAACAGTTGACATAATCTCTTTTTCTACACTATGAAGAAATCCCTTCTGCAGATCTTCTAAGATCAGTCTGCTGGGCTAAGAAGGCCACTCTTGCAGAGGAGGTGCTGGATACCAAGGATTATTTGAGTTGCTGCTGGCACAATGCATCTTCTAGACTGAAGCATCTATTCAAAGTACAAATATCAAGCACTGGAAAGGTCAGAGTCCCCATGACTGGTGCGAAGGAAGCCTGGAGTTCAGACAGAAATGCACACACTCCAAAGGAAAAACTGCATGGCTACAGGGGCTTTCTAGGGTTTGGATCACAGAATGAAGACTTCCAGAACCTATGGTGAAGAGGGAAATGGATCCCTCTACTCAACATAGCGAGACTGAAAAGAGAAAAACTGGGACATATTAGCCATAATTACACTGCACTATCAGGCAGCTGTGTGGTCAAAACAAAACAAAACAAAATGCATATCTATTCTTTGAAGCAGGAGAAAGACATGGAATCAGGCCAATAAGATACCAAGCAACCTCCATAGACATGGGAAGTACTTCGCTCCTTAACTAGGAAAACTTCTTCATCCCAGAAATGGTAGAAATAGTCTCAGTGATATAACGTGTGCTCAGAAAGCCACAAAGATAACTGTTGACACAGCTATATGCCTTTAAGCCTGTGACCTGCAGAATGCTGGGCTGAATAACTGAAACGCTATCTTAAAACACCGGTTACCTAAGCAGAGATTCCTCGCTTGAGTTATGAAGTCCTGGTAATTGGCAGGAAGTGAAGAAGGTTCTGAAATTTTTAGTGCCATGTTTATCAAACCAGCAGTCCATCCACTTCAGTACTGTTTCTTGTACAGTTGTTTCCAATACTAGAAAATTTCAAGAAAACAATTATAAAACAAGCAGACCTAATAAGTCTTTACTAATTTTTACTAAGTAGAAGCCTCAAAGCATGAAAGAAATGTAATTTTTGGCTTTTCCCTCTGATTTATTGATTTCTATTTTATTTCTTTGATAAAAGAGAAAGCAAATAGGAACACACAAATATTTATTTATGACTATATTCATCTGTTGTACCATATCCTATTGTTCTTCCTTTAGATGACAAAGTCTGTGTTTTTCCCCCCTAATACCAATAATTTCCAGCCATCAGTCTGGGAAACCCTTTGTTTCTACAGCATACTTTCTGTGGCAGCCCTGCACCTCTGGGAACTTTTGGATCCTTTAAGTTCCAATTACAACCATTTCTGCACTGGTCCTAAGTCTACTTTGTTGACAGCTTAGATGTAAATGTGCACCACAGAAATGGAAAACAGGAAGGATTATATTTCTCACCATACTGAAAGAGACAAAAGGAGAGGCAAAATATTCAAACAGGGTTGACTGTAAGGTAAATTTCTGTCCCATTAAGATACTGTAATTCAGTGTTTTGAGTGTTGCATATTGCGCCACCTTTTACCTACTGAACTAAGAAAACTTTTATAGTTTTTTCTTTTATATCTATTCTATTTCTCAAGTCTGTTGTAAATCATTTTTCTCTCAAATCTTATTTCTCCATACTGTATGCTTTCCTCCTCATTTTTTTGTGCACTTTTTTCCTCTTTTTTTTTTCCTAAAGAGTTCTGCTTATCGTTGTTCCTTTTAACCCAAAATATTCAGCTTTCTGAGGGGTTTGTCTCTTTGGAAGAGAAACCCAAGTATTTCTCAGGAGCCCATCTTCTTATTCAAGAGAAATATATACAAACTCCTCTGATTTAAAGTGTGACACTGAAATGCCAACCTATCCTTAGAATCTTTTTGAAGACGATTAAAAAAAAAAAGACTCTCAGTCTTTCCCCTCTTGACAGTCCATTCCTTCCTAAAGAAAAAAAAAATTGTAAGATGCGATAACTCATTATTATGTAGAACAAAGTAGGAGAAATTAGATTAGAAAAAAATGGCCATCACCTTTTAAAGGGCATTTTATCGTGGCCCAAGTTGTCACATGCCCATCTCTGCAAGCTTGGGCATAGCCAGCAAAATAAAAGTAGAGGACTACTGAGCATAAGTGCACAAATGCATGAGAATGCTGTAATATTTTTAAGTGTTAGAAAAAAAAAACACACCAAAAACACCCACCACCAACAACGAAAAAGGTACCTACTGTAACATACTGTAATACAGTAACTGGTGTAACAAGTTTCCATGAGATTTGTAGTTACCTACATTGAACAACAGAGAAATTGCTCTGCCACAGCATGTCACCATTCACACAGAATGGCAAACAGATTTTACGAGGTTTACAAAATCCTTGTGGGGATGGACCCCACTGTCCCCTAGATAAGAGCTGCTCTTCCTTACAGGTCAGGCGTATGGAAGACAGATAATGCTTTTCTGCATGTTCTGGATTGCCTGTGCGATGTATCACGCGTGCATGTATCTTAGGCCAAAATATGATGATGCTAACTTGGGAGCCCTTGGGTAGAAGCAGGTGATTCTGTACCTTTGTTACAGTGCAGAACATGGGTGTTGGTTTTCCTCATCTTGGGCTAAGAATCGCATTCTTATCATACTCTAAGGCAAAGAGAAAAGCGTCAAAAGTGGCTCAAAGTGACCTCTGAATCTTTTTGGGGCTGAGGGGAATGCTACCTACCATGGCTTTTAAGGTGCAGTTTCATGGATGGTTTAATCTAACCTAACACTGTGCTGTTACTATGGGGTCGTCCCACAATTCCCACTGGCATATTTTCCTGTCATCTCCTCTGCATCAGTATTTACGCTAGCCATACAAAGATTTTTTTTTTCTTTTTGTGGCTAGGTATTTCAATTAGTTTGACTGTTTCTGATGCACAAAAGAGGCAGAAGGACTCAGTGGCTGAAAGCGAAGAGACTGTGGACTGCTATTTTCAGCAGCAACAAATTTTTAGCTTGGTCAAACTGCTTGTGATAGTGTATTTGTAAAGCAGTGATTAGATATTTGAGGAACGTACTGCTTTGGTTGTTGCTGTACCTGCCTCCCTACCTTTGGCAGTTTATTTTCACCTTTTAAGCTGAGAGAAAAATATTAGAACAGGAAAAAATGCTAATGGAACAGGTTTGGTAATATGCCCTATATTCCTCAAGGAGGCTGACTGTAAACTGACTAGATTCAAATATCACAGGTTAGAATTAAAATATTAGATAAAGGCCATACTCTACTTTTTGATCTTCGTGGGCATTCCCCAAACAAACAAAAACCCAACAAGAAATAAAACCCTGGTGAAGATTTAGGCTAGCTAAACTCCTAAACTGGTCAGTAATTCGGAGCGGAATGGAGTCTTCCCTCAGGAACCCGTGACTCCCTTCACAGATCAGACCCAGGCTGTGCGTGCCGGAAGAAGCAACTTCTCGGTGGCTTGTTTTTGGGTGGAATACGTTTATTTCGTACAGCGAGGATGAGGGGGAACCTGCCCGTCCGAGTCCCCGTGTCCCGCCACCACCACCCGGCTTGGGTCAGCGGCCCGATGCCGGGCCTGCTCACCCCC